>JAQIWU010000242.1:0-31101 GCA_034696445.1 Isotomiella minor
TTTCCCTTTTGCATCTGGCCAGAATCCCATCATGTCTTATTCCAAAGACACGTAAATAATAGACATGCAATAATTTTAAAACTAATGCTCAAAATATAAAAAAATTGTCTCAGTTCATACTTGCAAGAACAAGATTATTTTATTGACCTTAAACAACACTACGAAATGAATGAAAACATTTTGACCCTACTAAAGTCTATAAAGAAAGTCATGGATGTTTACCTAGTAATTCCTTGACAGACTTTTAGATTCTGCATGGAAAGTATCTGACGCAGAAAATAGGACGTTATAATGCATCAAAGTCTGTTACAAATAAATAAATTGCAAAAGTTCCTGACTTGTTTTAAATTGCATTAACAACGCCAGTAGTGAAAGTATAGCAGGTATTCCATGGAGAAAGTTGAATAAATTTCCCATTCTCTTCACCACATTCCATTGAATTCGTTGCCATTGTTGTTCCTTGAATTTGAAAATAATATATTGATTAGTCCCTTCTTTGCCTAACCGAGGTTTTCCCTTTATTTTATGGAGACAACCTTACGTATATGTACTCGTCAGACAGGAGAGAGGAAGTCCTGCTTCAGTTTGGGCTGTTAACAGGGAAAGACACTATGGAGTGTGTAAATATGGTTGTGACAAAAATACTTTCTGTTTCTTTATATTGAATTATTTTGTATGTCCTTGAGTTGAGTTGAGATTAATATTACAGTGAGTTGAAAGGTCACAACGACTTAACAAGTGAGTCTGGAAGACGAGAGATATAATGTCGACTGTAGTGAATCACGTTGAATGGACGAACTGTAGTTAATGGTTGGTTGCTTTCCATTCCCTTAGTTTTTATCTGTTGTTGTCAATTCTTTACGACTGGACCATCCACTTCTGGGCACATGATTTTGATTCTGCCAAAATGAGTGGCCACATTGAGCTTCAAAAGCTGAGCAGCAGCAGTGAAAACTATGGGAAATGTTTTCACAGGAAATAGGCATTGGTAAATGACTGTAAATCCATCGACTAGACTGAATTAGCTTCTTTGAGTCACTAAACTGTATGTTTCATGGTAAACTATTCATAAAGGACAAAACAAAGAAGGAAACACGTGGGATTACGTTGTTGCTATGATAGTGAATTACAATATCCACACTAATGGCCTTTACCTATAATAAAATGTAGTTTGTGAGTGATGAACTTGTTAATTGGACTTGCTTACTAAACAAAACATAGTTTACTTGATGAAGGTTTAATCATCTACTCTTTCATCCACCCTTTTCTGATGTCTACTTTGTGAAGCTCTGATGACTTGGAGGGACATAAGAGTGGATTCTCATCACGATATATCAGGAAATCGGCTTATGACTCTCATTTTGTTTTCATTGGATTATTACACTACGTTAATTTAGATAGCGTGAATTTTATCAGTTATGACGACTATTCCTACACACCTACACGTATTACTGGCTGAGCTGACAGTTTCTCATATGAAGACACAAATGACACGAAAAAATAGAATCCAATTTTTATGTTTCAAAGTTTAGGAATGGCAGGAATAATTTCAAAATCCACAATTTTGATTAGAAAAATGTCGATTACGTTAAGACAGGGAAAACTTGGTTAACCTTTTCCCTGATAGTTTATGAGTTTTCGGCGATTTGTATTTACCGTATAAGCATACTTTATATTTTGTCTTCCAAACAATTCGACCCATTGAATTTGCATGTTCCTTCCTTCACTTGCAATCTCCTTCTTTAGTTGATGTTTACGTGCTCCAGTGTTTTCTTTGTGTGGGAAGTGGTAACCATAGTAAACCTTAGAAATGGGTGAAAGTTCAGGTTTCCTCATTCTCATTAGTTTTTGTCAATTCCCTAGTTGTGGTATATTGTATACGATTAACTGAAAAATAAATTACCGTGTAATCCCATACAACTCCGTATTGAATTTGTCTCTCATTCAATTCGACCCAAATAGGCTCTACCGCCCAATTCGTGTCTTTCCAGATTTATTTGCCAAGTGTGGCGTGGTCCCTCTTTCTGCTCTCGTTCCCATACCCATTGTTATACTACACATACGGAGACCGTCAGTGTTATAGAATGGTTCATATGATGGTGATATGATTATAATTTAATTTTTCTGTGCAGAATATGCTAAGAACATTCACTGTTCATTACAGCTTGCTGCTGTAGAAAATTGTTGTCTTATTGCTAAACTGTCTCAAAATTGGGTGAAATGAGTCATAGTTTGTCTCACTCCCAGATACAAGATAGTAGAACTCGGAAGAAAAGAAAACTATTATTTACACCTTTGCAATTCAATTCTGTCTCATCCTGTCCTGATGTTCAGTCTCATGAAAAATACTTCAGCAAAGGGAAACCTTATCGTCTCAGCTTTACGATGCTCCTTCATTCTGCTGTGCTTTTAATGTAGAACAGGGGAATTGGGATGAACGATATTTCTTAAATTGTCCGACAAGAAAGAGGAAATTGGATGGAGAGAGGTGATAGCAAAGAAATTGAATTGTTTTATTTCTCTTCTCCATTCACTTTAGTTAACCAGAAGGAGGTGAAAGTGTCTATGTCGTTCTTATCTCCCTGAACCCAGTCAGACTAGAGTACGTGGGTCTCCCACACTTTTGGCATTGATTGTGGGTACAAGAAAGGATATTTGGTCATTGCATTGCAGCTATACATAGATGGATGAGGTATACGAAAGAAATAGAATGTAACGTAATAAAATGATAAACGTCCTGATTGGCATTTCTCAGTGACACAATACACCACTATAGACTTTTTGGAACTGAGGAGAAAAGATTCTCGAACGACTTCTACCTACGTACTACTCTCTGCAGTTTCTTTAACTAAGGTTGGAAGCCTTGCGCTGAAGAAAACTTTCTCAGTTTTGATGAGGTTGGACGGATTGTCACTTTTACTTTCACTTTGAAGGTGTTTTATATTTGAAGAAAAAATTGGCTTATTTTGGGGTGAACCGTGTGATTCGTGAATGTCTGTTAAACGTTGTTTGCCTACTACCCTTATTGCTCTACTACAGTGCTGTCTCTACTAAAGGTGGTGGTGAAAGTCCTTATCAGTGTCTGAATTAATTAATTAATTGGTAACCTGGATATTTTAACAATTAACAATATTTACGTGGGTATTTAAGTGTCGTCCCCTACTCATAAACTCGTAAAGTGTCTAACTGTAACTAAGTCAATGTGCTTTGCTTTCTAGCTTCGATGACTCTAGTTCAATATCAAGCGGAATTTCAGACCTGAATGAGATCCCTACAGATTTGACCAGCTCATCTGTCAACTCAGAGTTGTCCAGTCCTTATGCTAGTCTCCAGGTAAACACTGAATTGTCTAACCCACTAACGTTTTTCCCATATCCCAAGAAACTCCCGACTTTTTTGTTTCAGTAAAAGAGATGTCCTAATTTCCAAATTTCCCTTTGTTTTTGTCCATTCCTTGTTTTATGTGTCGAAACATTGACTTTATCAACAAGACTCTGTGTTTTGTCCCACTAATAACTGTTAAGCTAACAGGCTTTTAACTAATATTTGTTGTGCTTGTCCCGTTTAACAGCGTGGTGGTGGTGGTGGTGAAAGTTCTAACAAAGGCAGTGAACCAATTTCCAAACAAATTGATCCTCAAAGCATCATTTATCGGGTAGTTGGCTCAAGACATCGCCGTTCTGACTCTAAAAGTCGTGAAAGTAATTCTTCAGTAAATCAATCCAGTTCAAAGTAAGTAAAAGCGAAATAGTCTGACACAACCAATATCAATGAAGTACACATTAGAAGTTGTCTGCTTATATTTTACATCGACTTGTAATCATAATATGCTGTGGCTCAGAACGTGAAAAGCTGTAGCAATTAGCAATAGTTTTTGTCATCAAATGTGGAAACAAAATAAAGCACGACTCCTCTCTTTCTTTCCATCAATAGATTAAAGGAAGGGGTGGCTTCAACCACTGCTGCTGCTGGTGGAGTGTGTGACAGCTCGTCTTCTACCATCACTCACGGTGACAGCCAATCAAGTGGGATTTCATTTCGTGGGTCACAAAAAGTGGAGACAAACGGAATCATCAAATCTGGTCATCCTGGTTGGAGTTCTGGGGATCATCAACATCAACAACAGCAGCCGTCCAAAGGGGGAAGTAGTAAGTATCCTCGACAACAACACGGCGGTAGCAGTAGCAATGTATCGTCTCCTCATCATCATCCTCTTGGCACTGGAGCCAACAATGAGATCCAGTCCGTTGTCTACTCACTTTCACAGCAGCATCTTTCTTCCTCTTCAACGAAAAGATCTGTGAACAGTTTAGACCCAAAAGCCAAAAAGGGAGGAGGAGGAATGATTGGTGGTGAGTTTGTTATGCAAATTATTCAATCAAGCAGCGTCTACTGTTGAAATCTTTTCAATTATCTGGTGAAAACTTGTCTTGTGAAGGTGAGAAAGGGATTGGCGAGCTGTCATCAACTTTCACTCCTCGATTGATTGTATTTATTAAGTGAATTAGGGAACGCGGAGTATTTTTTGTAAGATTGAGTCTGAGATACCTTTAACTTAAGTTTGAATTTGCATTTGATAATTGAAATGACAGAAAAGAAGGGTTTTTCAAAGGCACCATTCATCGTTTTTCTTTAACTTTTAGTCTTGCGACAGGACTCTCAGCTCTTTCGTAATGAAGAGAGGCTTATGTGTGCTTGGGCATTTACTTTTAGTTAGTCTATTATAACAAATAATTGGAACCCAACCGTCGAGCTTAGTACTATTTCCACTTGCCATGGAAGAGATAGATTGATAAAATTACAAAGGGGAAAGGAACAATCTCGATTTTGAGCATAGCATCGTTTTAGGCATCTCGCTTTGCTTAACTTTCTCTCTTTATTGACAGAAGACTAAGAGCGGAAAAGTGCCAGAGGAGGAAGCATGTCTATGCACCACTTACTTTCTTTACTTACCCAAAGCGATGTGTTGTTTAGCTGGTCTCCTCGGTATGATACATAATGCAGTTAATAGATAGGAAGTGAAGAAGAAAAGCAGTTAACAGGGAAACAGAAATAGTGGTATGGGGAAGGAGGTTTTGGTTATTTATTAAAAATTCTTTTCAACTTTCTCCGTCGGCTTTTATTTGTTGGTTGGTGTACCACTTTTACGCAACGGAGAAAGGGAGGGGGAAGGAGACTAACGTAGGAATTGGATGGTAGTATCATAATAATGGACTTAGTCCCACCACCAGCAACAACAAGGAGAAAGCTCCTAAATTCTTCAAGTATTCCATTATTTTATGCACCATTCTTGCTGGGCTAGGGCAAAGGACAGGCGACACCACGGGTGTATGTGTAGTTGTTATAGCAGTAGCAGAGCAGTATCAACGTTAATGTACCGGTGTAATGTTGGGAGGAGTGTTATGTAATACATTGAAATGTCCATTTTTTCATTGTGTAGGTCTAAGGGAGGATTATGGTCGGGAAATAGGAATGGGCGAGTGTCTCATAAAAGACCGAGATCAGTATCCAAATGGTCCTAATGGCACTGGGAGCGGCAGCAGTAGCAACATGACTATGGTAATGGCAAACTCGCCGCAAATGATGGACGGAAAAAGGACAAGCGTGGGTACAACCACAAAAATCAGTCAAAATAGCGGAGGTGGAGTAAACCCCAACTTTGGTTACGTCAGAAGATCCACAGGATGTGGGGTTGGAGGAAGTAGCCATTCCGTTTCGAACACTAAATATTCCATTCCCATTTACGGAAATGGAAAAGGTGCTCTAACTGCGGGGATGAAAGAAATGTTGTCAGCCGAAGAGTTTAAAGCCGCACATGCAGCTTTGGCTATGGCTGCTGGAGGATCACTCCATAACCCACCACCACAGCACCATGGGCCTTATTCTCCGGTTCCGGTGAATCCATCCTCCATGTCTGGAGTAATGGCCAGTCCAAGGACGAGGACCAAGGTGAAAGTGTCCGGTGGTACTCAGACAACAAATGACTTACACGAACTAAGTACAAGCGGGAGACAATCTTCACTTTCTCATCACTACAGTACTGGATTAATCGCCGGCAGCCCTCAAAGACGTAGCATAAACAGTAGTTCAGCTCTAGAGTCTGAATACGCTGCTTCGGTAATAAGTTCAAGGAATTCTGGGTCCTACTCAACCTCCTCCCGATATGATGGAGGAGGAGGAGGAAGTGTGACTGGGGATATTGGAACCTCTTCGACTTTGGCAGCGTATAAATCACTGTCTCTTACCACCCCTACGGCAACACAATTAAGCCAGAATCTAAGGGAAAGAATCCTTGGGTCGCACAGTCTTCCTAAAGGAGCAACGGCTGCAGATTATGCCGCGCTGTTAGCTGCCATTCAACAACAGCATCAGATTTACGGAACCCCAAACGCCAGCAAAGAGAAGATGGCGAGATATTTAAGTTGCAAAGCAATGAATGACGGGGCTCTTAACAATGATGCCAGTGGTGGGTACTCTAATTATAACGAGTTGCAAACGTACGCCACAGCAGGCGGTGGTCATGGTCAACATGGAACCGCTACCTCCATGGGAAGTGGAATTGGTCAATACAACTCCTGGATGCGGCACAGTACAGGCTACGCGTCCTCTGTTACCAGTGCACCAATGAGGCTTAAGACAAGCGCAGGTACACCTTGTTTCCATTTCCAGCAGAATAAATTATTTTACCCAAGTACTACTACTTTTATGTCTTATGAATGAGTCAAGGAAGTGATTTTGCCCTCCGAGTTTTCAAGGCGTTGCAGGTGAAAACTAGGGTTTAGGAGAGAAAGGAGAAATTCTGTGACAAACCACTTTCTGTTTATATTTATTGTCATCATCATCACAGTCCAGATTCTTACGCAGTGGAAAGTTGTTGAGTCAAGAGCAGGATGTAAGATGCTTTGCTTTCTTTCGTAATTCCCTCATGAAATCTTATTTTCCTTTTGGCTTGATTTACGCGTGCACGCGTCCCTTTGTACTTCAAGGTGGAATCTGTTCGCGTGGCGTTGCCTTAGCACTGGTACGCAGTAAGACTTGAAGTACGTTGACAGTACAACAACTTCCGTGCTTCCATTAGGTCATATCCTTTTTAACAAAGTGAGTAGGGAAATTTTAAGACGAACGGTCTCAAAAGGTGTAAGCAAACATAAGAAAGCAAAGGAAGGATGCAGCATTTTTCTTGAAACTTTCACTTTGAAAGTGAAGGAAAAGTTAGTCTCTCAACAAGCAAAGAGTATCTTTCATCGCCTGTCTTCAAAGAGGATTCCCATTGTGTGAGCGATGTAA
Organism: Isotomiella minor; assembly: GCA_034696445.1. NCBI lineage: Eukaryota > Metazoa > Arthropoda > Collembola > Entomobryomorpha > Isotomidae > Isotomiella > Isotomiella minor. The sequence goes on from JAQIWU010000242.1 coordinate 7,288, forward strand.
CAACACAACCATAGCCACCTACAGAAATCAGAAATCACAGAATACTTTCTTTTTAACCACTTTCAAAATGCGTTGTGATGAAATACCTTACGATACATTTCCGTTTTTTGTCAGAACAAACAATCCAGATTTTAAAGGCTTTGAACATTCCCATGCCACCAATCAAAATTATTGTCACAAAACGTCAATTACCTACATCATCGCCATATCTCCGTCTGGTGGAGCTAAGTGTATCTTTCATCCGAATCATTATTTCAATTTCAGGGGGCAACATGACGGAAGCCGAAAGTATGGAGTCTCTTAATTCATCGATCTCTTTAACGCACAACGCTCGTGACATAAGATCCAATACCTTGAACCAAGTTAGAAGCTCTATCAATACCAATGGGAGAGACACAAGTCCATCACAAAGTCCTCGTCTCAACAGGAGTAATAGCATTAGGTAAGCGTCCACAGTATTCAACAAAACAAGAAAGAAATTTACTTCCATATGTCAAACCTTTCTCTGTTGTCTTTCTTCTATTTCCTACTCTTTGTACAACTCTTAACTAACTTCATGCATGTCTTTGTTTTCTCTTCTAACTCGATCTACTTTCTCCGTCTTTCGTGGAACAACGAAAGTTGTCACTTTAGAGAACGGACGTTTCCAAGGTAAATCCTCTAATTCTGTCTCTGTAAATGCTTACTCGACATGTTCTTTTTTTCCGAGAACCAAGCTCCATTTTATTCCTTATTCCATTGGAACAAATCCGCTTGGACTAATTCAACTTTTTGTTTGAAACAAAATTACAGGTCAACAAAGTCAGAGAAGTTGTATCCTTCGATGCTTCAGAGACATGAAGAAATCAATAATCATCTTCAGTATTTTAATCCTCAAGCCTCCGTTGGACTGGAAGGACTTCAATTATCTCCTCTACATGGAGCAAGTCTTAGGTTAGAGACACTGATTCAGTATGAAGAATTGTATAATAATGTAGACACTATGTCCATTGTCGTCTCAACCGAGGTTGTACTGTATGAGATTGTAATTGATACTAAATATTTAAAACATTTGGATTGTATTCTCCAAAATGACAAATAACTGAATACCACATTTAATGTAATTTTTTTGGTTATTGTAAATTGAAAGAAGTGATAGAGGAGTTTTAAAATTGTAACAATTTTGACTAAATTTGGAATGAATTCCCGTAGTCTTGACACTAGAATAAATTTACCAGGAACTGTAACTCAAAAATGAACCAGAATATTCTTGGTAGGTTAAACTATGTATTCAAAAGGATAGAAAACTGGTCAAACTTTTATAACTAGATTTTCATAAAATGTGTTCGTTTGTTGATTAATTTCTGCATTTAAAATGCAATGAAGATTGATATCTTTGGCAATCTTAGTACAGTTACAACCTCGAGTGAAATCTTTACGCAAATTTTTTATTCAAATAATTAGTTACGCTGAGATGCTTTAAAATCTCGGACGTTTATGTGTACCATTTTAATCTTGTATGCTTTCTTAAAAGATATTTATGATTTAAATCACAGAATGGGTGGTGGTGGTAATCACAGTGAGGCGTCTTACTCCTCTGCACCTGCAAACACTCAAAACGTTCGACTCAGTATGTCACCGTACACTGGATTTGTTGGCAAAGTTCCTACAAAGGAGGATGAAAGTAAGTGATTTATTAATCCTCCCACCCCTGAAAGCTTTAAGAAATATGGAAGTGTGAAATTATCTATATCTTGAATATCTTTAGTATCTAACTATCTGAATTGGGATTAGAACCTAAGATTAGACTTTAATAGAATAATGAGAGGATCTCGATACTTCATAGTAGCTACCAAATGTGACCATAAACTGTACCCATCCAATTACTTTTTGTAAAAACTCAGCCGCAAATAAGTAATCGTTCGCCCATGGGAAGTCTTAACGTTAATTAATTGCACTGGGGGCACGAGATCTTTTACGACTGTCAAAACTTGTGATGTGAAATGATTCCTTAAGCAGGTCAAGTGCTAAACAAATGTATTTTACAACTTATTCTTGAAAGCAAAGCATTCTTTAAAAAAATCTAGATTGCATACCTAGATTGTTTATGCAATTTATGCAATCTAGTAGAGGCACCGTTTGGAGATTTTCTCGCATTTCAGTTTTGTAACAAGAAAGTAAAAAACAGTCATAACTGGTCACTTCAGCTTTGGTCGTTTTAAGTAGTTATCGAGCTTTATTATTTGTCCGTACATAACAATTTATTTAAAATTAAAGTTTCCACTTTATACCCATGAAATCGGTTTAAAAAGAACGTAATGATTAAATTGTTCCTCTGATTTTCTTTCTTTCATGGTTCCTTTTTTAAAAACTTTCTTAATATTATTCTTTTTTAAATATTTACAGTTAACGCGTCCTCGTTAAGCCTGGTGTCTTCATCTTCAATATATAGTAGCCAGGAAGATAAGCAAGCCCACGAAGTAAGAAAATTTAAAAGGGAATTGATGGAGGCACACGAAAAAGTTCAGACGCTGACCAACCAATTGTCTACTAATGTAAGTAATCTTTTCCCTCTCAAATGTGCATACGCAAAAAATGGAATGGAAGTGCAATGAGATGATGAGACAAACAACAATATTCATAAATTCTATCCGTTATGAAAATTTCATGAAAGAGTGGTTCTACTTTCTGTGTAAAATGAATTGAAAAAGCAACATTGAACGCGATCCATTCCATTTTATTTACAATTTCTTGTTTCGATTCGATTGCATGAACAAAACAAGGTTCGGTTAAAAACTCATCAAAAGCATACAATGCAGAATCAATTTGCTTGTCAGCTTATTGTTTACCACTCAGACGTTTAAGATGATGGACATAACAATTTGAGAAGGGTTCATGAACTGGACGGAAAAACTACCATGTCTTATCAAGCCGCAACATCATTGTCCATATTACATCATCAATGCATCATCAGTATACACATCATCGTTATTTATTCATCTTCATTTAAAGTTGGGCTTCATGGAGCGTATAATTTTCATTGAATTAATCCCTTGTTCTTTGACGGGATGTGTTCATTTATTGAAGTATTTTATTTTATTAACAGTATTAACGTTATCACTGTCCTTGCTCTACTCATAGAGAACATAATTGAACAGCGGTTGGTTACTGATGAAGAATTTGTGTTCCGGAGAGGTTTTTGAATGCTGAATTACACGATTAGGCTCTTAATAAATTAAATTTCGATCATTTCTAAACTACCACAATAATTGTTCAACACACCAGTTTGCAAATTTTATGCTATTGCCACGACATTGATTGGCCAACCTCAGCGTCTGTTGTTATTATTAAATCGTCTCAATTTTCCTAAACTAGGATTGAACAAAGATAGATACTTCGTGACCATGATCTAAGCACATTTATGGTAACGTGGAATTATGGTGGTAATAATAATAGACAATGGTATTAAATTTTAGCTCTTGGTGACGAGCAGTTTATCAAAAATATGCTATCGTTGAGAAAGGACAGGATGATGTGCCTAACCGTGTGTCTTATGCATGTGGTGTTGGCATCAATTTTTACGCGGAAACAGTGTTTTATGGAATTATTTGGGTCAGTCATGTTTCTTTCCCTTAGAGATATTAGAATTTGCATTGTTATTGTTTCGGAGTAAAGCAATTTGAACTGTCCTATTTGTAATAAGCAGAGGATAGGGCCCCCTATATCATGCAACAAAAGGTGGACGATGATCTCACGATCGCTCATTGGAAATCAAATCATGTTGCAATAGCAATAAATCTCAAATGTTGGGAGAAAAACGAATTAATCAGTTTTGCAGTGGAATTTGACGGGAGAGAAAGAATGGAAGAAGAGGAACCTCTTATAGACGATATAAGGAGCAAGGCTATTATTGTGCCATTCTGATATCAATCTGCCATTAATTCTAAATTGTTATCGTCTAAAGTTAAAGGTTATCGATCATCAGATGTCTTATAATTGCCGAAATCGACCATCCATCCATGTCCCACTGATTTGTGGCTTACAAAAGCCAATTTCCATTAAGTATTTTTTCCTTTAAAAAATCAGTTCTCTCCTCCAACCAAACATCAATTGTAATGAAACGATTTTTTGCGTGAGTCTCTCTTCAGCAATAACTAAACGCATTGTCATAATTCTCTGTCTCGCACTTTCTTTTTTAGCGTTTCTATGGCACATTCTAAAAAAAACTGTAATTGCTTTTTCTTTTATAACTGTAGCAAAAGCAGAATTAAGGTGCCAAAAGGATAAAAACTACCAAAGTCCATACTTTAATTTCACACCCTTTCTCGTCGAAGAAGAGACGAATGGGTGGATTCAGTTGTTCTATATCACTCAGGGTCGAGCACAATAATACCCAACCAGTTTTGTATCCGCATTTGTTTGTTAATGGAGTGTCTGTTAATTGTCAGTGGGAATGAAATTTTTCCTTAAAAGGGCATTCAAATTTTATTAGCCAGTCAATGATTGACTTTAGGATACTTGTCTGTCCTTTTCTCATCTCAGATTGCAATTATACCTGTTGTGGATGTAAATAGGTACTTCTTCTTCACAAACTCCTACAATTATTATTAACTGAAGCATCAACGTATGTTTTTCAATGAAACTTGATCAATTAATGTTTTCAACAAATCCGCAAAAATTGTTTGCTATATGATTCTGAACTGCTCGAATGTTCTTAGTCTATCGTACGTCAATGCAGGTTGAAAATGAAAATTCATTTTGGGCAGATAGGATTTTCCTCCGCACTTAAACTTTCTCTTAAAATACGAGAAATGTGTCAACAATTTTACTAATTGCATTTTAGGTGTGTGTCGTTTCTCACACAATTAGCATATTACTTTGCTAACATCTGTTTAGCACCAATTTGTGTCAGTACAACAATGCAGATTGTCTGTCTTCCCAGGATCCCAGCATCGTGTTTTAGAGCTTTGCCTCGTTTAAATACTAAGCTCAAAAAGATCATTGAAGACATTTTTGAAGGAATGCTAGGTACAGTAGTAAACTTGGCCCCGAGAATTGATTCCTTCAAGTGAAATGTTATGCAGTAGCACTTGCTTCGAAATTAATTTGCAATCTACCTTTTGTTCCGCACTCTTTCCAAGATGTAAAGCAGGAGGACGGTTTTTGACATGAAGAAGCAGATGAAGTCAACGGAACACCCCGGAAAAGTTACTTCCTAAGCTTTTAACTTCCATTCATTGAACGCTTCAACAATGCTCAAGCATTTTATTAAATGATGTGAAGCCACGTAGTCAGTCTGCCAGTGCAATATTCTCCCAACAGCATTTAATTCTGTTAATTTTTTGCATCCGCCTGAAGTTGACAAAATTAATTTGCAAAGGATGCTCGTTGTTGTGAATAATAAAACTTGAAAAGAATACTGTGAAGAAAAAAGAACTTTATGATGTGCAAATGCAAAGCTCGCCTCTTCCGCAACGCCGTGATGTTGCCCTGCCTGACGCGGCACATGTTTCCTTTGGATTTTTAGTCTTATGTGCTGTGGGTTGAACAAAACGGTCGGTTGTAAAACTCACTTGATTTTGATTCTCATAAAATAAACATGAGAGTCTCGCATTGCAATTGCAAAAGCTAAAAACGAGCATCTTCTATTTCGTCTGCCTTCTTCCTCATTGCTATGCACTGTCAAGACAAGAGATAAATATAATATATTCCTCTTTAAAATTTATTGTTATTTCATTTTTTGAACACATCATCGCTCTTGAGGTCTCCAGTTCTGAGCAACCACTTGGTGCATCAGAATTTTTTATCTGACGCCACAAAATAATAGGAAATAAGATTTGCTCAAACTGGAACATTGTGCCACGTAAAAGATGTCCACGGTTGTGTTGCTGCTGATTTACAATGAATTTAAGTAAATTTTGATGTCCATGGAGTCGACAAAGCATTTAGCTTTAACCAAACGTTACGCACCCAAGTACACCTTTGTTTCAATGCAAGTAACTTCTTTGAAGTTGTTCGACGTTGATACGGATGATATTCTCTTTCCGTAATAGACTTTGTTTTGCTAAACGGGGTATTATTTTTGTCAAATGAGAGCCACTTACTTCATAAAGATGCGAATTGACAGCATCTGATTTAGTGGCTGATGCTCTAATCCAATTTCCTACTGAAAACAAGAATTTATTCCACAAGAGTTAGTTCAGTATACATTCAGGGTCTAATTCCGGGGGTTTCAAACAAATTCTGGAGATCCCGAATGTTGCCAACTTTGTTGACATTGGCATTGCATGATGTATTTAGAAGAATATCATACACTCGGCACCAGAAGGCTGACAACGGGCATTCCCTTTTGAATATTTTCATTCTTCAACAAGGAGAAAGAAAAACAAAGGGAAAATTATATCGCAAGTTGTCATTGAGGATGTCATTGTAATGCACTATTGTTCTTCCATCGTCATGATTATTATGCCATTTGCGTATTCCATATTGTCATTTCAAAGCCTCATTGTCCTACAATGTTGCAGTGTTCATTGCATAATGTTCTCAACATAGAGGTATAAATATCAGCTAAATTGTAACCATAAGACGTAGCAAACATTTAAGCATTGGTTGTGAGTCAGAGTGACGAACTGATTGTTGAAGACGAAATATATGCACTTTCATTTGTAACACAAGATGACAACAAGCGACGAGATGTCAGGTTTGTTAAAGCTGTAAGCGTGCGAGTGGTGGAAGTGATGAGTTTTTAATGAGATAATTAGCAAATACATACTTCCGCGAGTTCACTTCCCTCAGTGAATGTCAAAGTTAGCTTGTCTGATTTAGGATTCACCAACAATAATTTTGTGGGATGCTAAAAATGCGTTTGTGCGTTGCGGTTACCTTTTTATCCATTCATAATGCCGTCACTCTCTCATCCCCAAATTAAATTAAACGTATCCAATGTCGCATTAGTTGAAAGACAATGTCATAGGAATAGAACGGGAGAACTAGTGCATCCGTGAAGTGCCAACAAGATGAGACCGCATCGCCTTTTAGTGGACGTATAATTTTGGCATATTTTGAATTTTAATAGTCCTCTTCCTCACACTCTCAGTTCATTAATTTAACGTACGAGCTAATTAGAACTGGCATGGATATTGTGCATTATAAATGTCGTTAACATCTTGTTACATGGAATGAGTAGACAACGGAGGTAACAAAAAAGATGATGTTGCACCGCAATTGAATTGGAAAATTACGAATGGTGGTGGACGTCATGGGACAGTTTTATATCCAACTTGGGCTGAGTCTAATTGTAAGTTAAGCTCGACAAGAAGACAACCTGTTAAAAAGACGAATATGAAATAAAACCGTCTATAAAAGTTTGGAGGTAAAAGACGAGATCGCTTCTTGTTACATTGTTCTTTTTTCTACATTAGCCAGTGTGCAATGCGTTGTTGGTGGGCGCATCATTAACGAGGTTTAAATCAGGATTATTTTAAAAGTCAGGCGTGTCTGCTATCTTCAATACAATAAGCTGTATAAATAACATTATTATAATATGTTTTATCCATCATTCTGGCTAAGTGAACAGGAATATGCACTGCCCACGTACACTTAAGAGATTTACCCATTGTCTAAAAAGTACATGGAGAACGAAGACTGGTTTTTACGGAACGGATGCTTCTTATTGTATCTCTCAGCGAAAACAGCCTTGTAAATCTATCTCCCATCATCCCCCGAATCCTACGTACGTCTCGAACAAGAAGGCATGTGCATTTTTTATTTTCCTGTATCAAAATAAAACCAGATTCAACGCTGTGGAGCTTTAATTTGATCTGGTGGTTATCAAGAAATCTTGCGGAAAAGTCAAAACCATGGCGGAAAGTTTTACATCTCTCTTTCATCCCATTTTCTTCGCCTTTTTTACGCCAGCACAATAATATTTCATTCTCAGTTGAAAGGTTCAATTCAATTTAATGCAACTATCCATCCTCCTTCTTCTCCTCTGTTTGTCTTATCGTGAATCATCATCAGTATCGCCGTATCATCATAACCATCTCACGCAGAACGGAATTTATTCATTCTAAATTGTTAAACCTTGTTTGGAAAGAATTAACGCCAAAAATCACTTTGTTTTAGCATTCATTTATCTTATTTAAATTGCACCAGAACCGCAGCGAAAGCGTGTATCGGAAAAGGAAGTAAGTTGTTCGAGGAAAGAATCATCTCGAAGTAAAAAAAGTATTTCAAAGACCATAGTTAAGGGAACGTGTGATGTGACGTGATGTAAGATGATGTTTGGTAGATAAATCGATGGCTAAATAAGTCTGTAGGCATATCCCATCTTTGAACCATACTTCCGTTGCAGTTTAACAACACTGCAGTTGTGGGGAATTTTATCATATTATTTCACCATGTAATCCAAAGCCAAGTCGAATAAATAAAACCTGTGATAGCGATAGCTTCATTTTACAAAGGAAAAAAGCCATGTCGAACTCAGTTCATGAAAAACAATGACAGGTGCTAGGTTTTTAATCTTGCATTCTATTCTCTTTCTGAGATATCCCTGTTTCAATTCGTTCTTTTCTACCTCAGAAACAGGCAAATTTCCACTCCGACAAGTCGTACGAATTCTAAATACATTCTATGATTAAAACATAAAATGCATTTTTCGAAACGTAATAAGAAATCGAATAATGAATTGAAATTTCCAGTGCAATGTGCGTTTGGTATTTAACAAAGCATCATCACCAGGAAACGAACACTAGTTATTATTCTACTCAATATGCACTCTTGAACCAGGAATATTGTTTGCTCAATTAATACCTCCAGCTAAAGCACCACAAAGAAAGCTGAGAGAGAATCAATAACAACCAACTGCACTTTTCCCTGTTGACGTGACATGATTTGTGTAAATATTCATATGCAACGCATTTAATGGACAATCTACGACCTCGTCTAAATCACTTTTGCAGTGATTTGTTGAGCTTGGTTCATTTTTTATATTATGGCCCACGTGATCATCATTATTGTATGTTATCCGTACAATGTATGACAGACACGAAGGTCATATGAACCCAATAAAGAAAGTAATAACTCTGAAAGCGTAGAACGTCAAAATAAAAATATAGTTTCCTATTTTTATCCCCACGCATAATCCCTGAAACTGGGCATCCATGTGACAATTAGATGTTCTCACACAGACGTGGAGTCAGGAGTGTCGAGAAAGTGTGGCTACAATTATTGTAACGTTGTTGGTTTTCTTTGTGGTTTATGATGTTTTTTGTATGCAAATTGGGGGCTGTATCCTTTCCGGTGTCTTAAGTGGGATTTGTGTGAGAGGAACAGCGACACAGACGAGGAGAGTGATGCAAAAAACTTTCACGCAGAAAGTTACTCATTATTACTTCCTTCCTTGTGCATCTCTTCCAGTCGGAATTGAGATTAATACATTTGGTTAGAATGTTGAATGTCATGTCAAATGTCAATTCTTAAGAAAAAGAGAAAGACGACCCTAAAACTTCGATCCATTCTTTGCTACGTTCATCCATCCATCTCCATTATTCTGACTGCTCTTCGGCTGCGTCTTCTGTTTCCAATGACTTAAGAATGAAGAATGAGAATGAAATAAAAAATCACTTCTATTTCCTTCCTCTACGCACTCATAATATTCACTTCACTCTTCTTCCGTTTATGTTATCCATATCCATTTCAGCCAAAAATAGAGCAATCAGTGCCACTAAAATTGCACGACTTCCTGCCTGCACACACAAATTTTCCTTCCATAAACAAATTGTTCAAATTCATAAGTTACACTGCAGGTTCTAGATGTATTGGGAACGTTGCGAATGTAACAATTGATAAAACCAAACTTACGAAAGAATAGTAGTCAGCATTTTTGCAAATTTGATCTGTTCAGAGTCAATATTTTCATATGAATTTTTCACTTTAGATTCGAAATGTCATAGAAGGCACAATTTAATTTGGTGTAGGGATTTGGTCATTTATGAAATTACTTTGAATTAAATTGCGCATCCTACAATGAAAACATTGTGCGTGAGCCAAAAGCAAAAATGAGATGGCATGTGTGTGTTATCATCACATTAGATTTAAAGTTGTTTTGGTTTTTACCGAGTAAAAGTAAATTGACTTTAAAACAAGACGTGCATTTTGTTGAGATGAGATACGTTAAAACACGTTCAAATTTCCTTCTTCCAGAGAATGTTTTCATCTTATAGCGCATCGCCAATGTGTTTAGGTTATTACAGTGATATTCTTGAATGGCTTACGTTAGTTGATTTTGGCTTGGCCACCAAAGTACAAACTATGTGCACTTTTTTCTGTATGGGTGTGAAGCATGCAGTGCAATTTCACATTTCGCCCTGTCTTAATATTATGTAAACAAAACGTTATTACCAAGAAGCTGGAATGTGCGTGAGAACGATTTCACTAATCCTTCCAGTTTTAAGCCGTTCGACATGCTCTTGCGAGTAGATCTTACGAAACAACGCCACGATTAGCATATAAACCAAAGAAAAAAACCACTGAGTTAGTACGTATATATGGGAACATATCAATATTACAAGGAAGTGTCATTTTTGGGATTGTGTGCACTATGTTATGAGATATTGCTTCAACCCTAAAGCCAAAAGCATTTCCTTCGTGCGTGCAAATGCGTGGAGGATTAAAGATGTTGGTCAAAGGTCAAACACTGAGGTCAAAAGGGTGAAGCTTATATTTCTTGTTTCTTGCCGCCTTGCCAATTCCAAAGTCTGCTTGTCATATACTTATCAAGAATGAGCGTTTTCTTGATTTAAAGCTCCATAATTTTGCATAGTTGAGCAAATATCTAAGTGCATGCTATCGGTACATTTTTTTCTGTTGTATATTTTCCACTTTGAGTTGTCATCTTTTATTACAGGCACGACTCTTTTACACACTTTTGAGCAAATTGGTCAAAATATGATGATGGCCCTTTTCTCAATTTTTATTGTTCATTGGCTGCATTTGGAAAGATGAAGAGCAAGAGGGACAAAACAAGCCATTAAGATTTTACTAATTCGCTAGTTAAATTTACGTTCTTCGTAAAATGTTTTTGAAAGGGTTGAGCGATGATTTTAAATGAAGCTATTGAAAAAGTTTGGAAAAGTCGCATTTCCATCTGCGTTTGCTACTTTCTTTTCAAAACGCTTTAAATAATTGAAGGAAACAAGCAAATCCGTCTCCTACTTCGTACAGTTTAGTTTTACGACGAAAATAAAAATTAAGCTGAAATTTTATTTGAGTTGGTTAACCCTCTTCACTGTTGTTTATTGGTGTTTTTTATGCTTGAATCGAATCATATATTGCACCAGGGTTTTACCATAATGTTTTGGTTACTTGGCGTCCCAAAATCCTATTTCATCGTACCCCTTCTTTTTTATGATCCAAGGAAACTCACAACAATGCCATTTTCTACTGGTTCTTATGCCGACATTTTAACTTGTCGCATTATTTGTTGTTACACTTTTCTTGTCACACATTGCAGTCTTCTTCCGACTGAATAAGTTTAATAAAAATTTGACTGAAGTGTGCGAACTAAAATCAAGGCAACCGTTCATTTCCTTCATGACATCAAAGTCGAAACTGCGCAATCACACGCTGTAGTTGTCATTTCAAAGCAGACGGAAAGGGTATTTTAATTTAAAACCGTGTGCACGTCATTTTGAATTTTTACGAACTAAGAAAGAAAAGGACTTAAAGTTGACAATTCTCTTCGCTCGTGGTTGTAAAGTTACATCAGAATCTGCATGCATTTCAGTAATGAGCTCTTATCCGGCGTCCGGATGCCTGCTGGGATAGATTGTTATGCCAAGGCAGGTTGGCAGTTGTTATTAGAATATCTTATGTGTCATACTGGTTTCTCCTACTGTTGGATGACAAGAGCCGGAGGCAACATTGGTGACAAAAATTGGATAAGTCATGAATTGCAATAAGTAAAAAGATTAAAATGAATACAAAACCGGATTAAAAGAACTACAGCACTCATTTGAAAAGGCCAGAAAGATTCCAATTCTCCGACGTTGACGTTACGTAATCCGATTTTACATACTGGCAAAAGTTGAATGTGTCAATCCACCTCAAATGTAATCAGTTACCTGGTTTGAGGAGGAGTTAGATTGGCTGAAACTTATGAACCAATGATCTAAGATCCTGGTAGACTGACCATTGGGTTGCTTGATTCTCCTCTTTTTTAGTTTTCTGTTGGTATGACGGCAGCCGATTGAGAGAGCAGTAAGTTACTTGGGAAAAAATTCAATCACAAAAAAAAGACAAGGGTAAATGCAATAAGGAAAGCAGAGTAGACTTTCGAAGAAGCAATAAAAATAAGTGGGCTACAAAGGAAACCTATAACTTAATTACTGACCCAGATCTCAGAAGTTATCTATAATTTTGTTGTTATTTATTTGTGTGAAACATTGCAGAAATATACAGTCCAAGGTGATCTCTATGTACAATGTAGTAAATCCACAATCTTAGGAGGTTGTGGTTTAGATTGAAACTGGAGAAAACTTTCCCCAAGACAATAATGTATAGAAGAGAAGAGAGTGAAAGTGAAAACGAGAGCAGGGCAGTAAGTAACTTAATGCTTGTAAATAAAGCTCAACTAGCTCAAAGTAAGTAAGTGGTACAGAAGCAATAACTTTCAAAAGGAACGAAGTTCCCGTGACAAGGTTCTATGCCACTACTTCGCACACACTTCTTCGGATATTTAGTAAAGTAACTTTTACAACGTTGCAAGGGCTGTTTACCTTCTGTTCTTTCTTTCTCTCGCTATTCTTTCCCCAACCCTTTTAAAAAACTTTATCTTCTGTCTCTCCTGACTTGACTTGTCTGGACTTTAAAAAGAAAGACGTTGTGGGCAGCTTCTTCAGCACCACCTTCCCCGCACCAACCTTCTCCAGTCGTAAACTGTGTAGACGATTATGTGGGAACATGACTTGAAATTTTTTGGCCTGTTTTTTTTCCATTGTTACTGGATAGAGTAAAGAAAGATCGTCCTCTCCGCTTTCTTCAGTTTTCTTTCCTTCGAAATGCTTGCTGTTGAGGCCAAGAAGATTGAATTTGTGGAGAAGGACTTGAGTTGTTTAGCAGAGCCAGCAATTTCCAGGTAAACGAAGGTGATCAGTAGTGTGTTTCATTATTGCCTGTTTTGTATACACGCATTCACCTTGTGTTTCTCTTCAAGTACTTCTGTGTTGTTGTAGAAAAAGTCTGAAGTCTGAAGGAGGTGGGTTATGTTTAGAAGAACCGAGTCATGAATAAAGGATTCCATTTTTTTAAGCTTTAGAATGAAGAGAGAATTAAATTGGTCAGGCAAACCAAGGCAAGAATGGAGAGCCAGTCAAACTCTCAGTCAGCATAAAATCACTCTAAGAACAAAACGAGATAATGCATTAAAGTTCAGGTAAACGAGAGAATAGAATGGAGGAGGATGATGCTGGTGGAATCAAACAAAGCAACGTACCTTGGTCCCTCCGGGCATTTCGTTGATTCTTCATTATTATCCAAGGAAATAAGAAACAAGGAAAGAGAGGAGGATTAAGATGAAGGCTGCTTTCTTAACTTGAAAGTCAGGAAAGTTGTTCAAATAAACAGAAAGAGTGGCTGTTCTTATTGAAGACAACTTTCTACCAGGCCCACTTTTACACTTGCAAAAAGTAAAGTGCCTCCTTTCTCCTCCAGCGGTAGTGGTAAACAAACACTTTCCTCGGCTGTTGTTGATCTTTGCCTTTAAAGACTTTGGCGAATTTTGAAAAGAGTTGTTACACTGCATTATAATTAAAATCTCCAAATTTTGTAAAGCCGGCTATTGCTGCTGGATTGGACGTCCTGCTTCACTTTCTCATGTTGCTCAATTTCAACGGCTTTGTCATCAGTCATTGTAACCAAATTGGGATGAAGGTCTTACATTTTCTTTACTCAGAATTTGGAGATTCTACTGGGAGGGATTCCCTGCAAGCAGATTATATTGTAGGTATACTTAAGAATGCTTTCATTTTAAGAAAGGAAGGAACCAGCGTTTTTGCACGACGACATCGGTGATTATGTGGTTTTAGCCGAGACGACAATCCAGGTAAAAGATTTCAATGAAGACTAGAAGTTGATTAGTCTGGCCGTCCGGCTGAGTAGTCTGAGTACCTGAGCCGTTACTGTGCTTAATTCAGTAAATCTAGAGATGACAAGCTTATGAGGCCCATTGATCAAGTATCACAGAATACAATTGAAGGAATTGGGTTTGTCCAGGTAATCTTTCGTTGATGTTTAGCAGCACAACGAACGGAAATATTGTTGGCTCACAAAATTCTTGTCAATTAGATCGAGAAGTATAAAGGTACAATGAAAAGCGACGGAATGAATGAATCCTCAAAACATGCCCAATTATATTCACCTGCCACATTGTGTGCTGCATATTCATTCAAGGGATGCTTTGCATTCTGGATCTTCTGAAGTTACAGACAGACATTAAGAAAGTACTCGGTGTTTCTGTATTGCAACAACTAAAAAAAGTATTCTCACCTTAAAAATGAAATAACCAGGGAAAGAACAAGAAGGACGCCACTGTTAAATGAATTAAGACTAGAATGCATGACGCCTATGTAACCTTGTTGAGCAAAGAGGAGAGAAAGTCCAGATATATACATCGAGAGAAAAGAGGTGGGTGTTGTGTTTTGAAGAAAGACAGACAGTCCTATTTTGTTTATCAATTCTTTACCTTTACAAATAACCCGACACATTCAAGTACACGGGACTAATTTATTTTTATATTGAACGATTGTATATTTCATTCTTTAGCGATGCTGTTTCCATGCGATTGAGATTACAGGGGATGAGAGAGAGAGAGAGAAGTGTTGCTTGGTACAAGTTCTAAATTGGTGAAATCAATAAGAATTCAATTTGCTTGGTTGGTTGGAGGTGGGTGTAGTCTACAAGAGAAAGAGAGATGAGGGATACAAACGATGTCAAATTCAAACTGATGCCTCACGTATTTCTGACATTTGACCTTTCTCTCCACTACAAATAAAATAAACCACGTTCTAGTTGTTTAACGTAACCGTAAGTTTCACTCACATCCAAGTTTCAATCTCCTTCAGGTTGTCAAAGGCAAGGAGGAGAATTATCCTGTATTATTCATGCATTCCTAATCATAATGTGCTTCGTAAGTATTATCCTGCTTTGTTTCCTTCTCTTCGTCTTTCTTCAGAAGAGGGTTCTTCTTGTCTGTTGTGTTTTATTTATTAAAGAACCCGTTCGTTGAGAGGAGCGTATGCCTAGCTGTCTGTCTCCTTTTCTCTCCAGGTTGAGAATGTCAGATTTTTTTTTGTATTTTAAAACGCTATTAATAACTCCATAATACGAGTTAAATAAAAGACTTGAGCAAAGTATAATCTTTTGAGCTATGTTACACTACGCATATGTGTTCATAACACAACAACAGCATCTCAGTATTCATTGTCCACCAACAAGTCTTTAACAACCCTCTCCTTTTCTTTCTTTCTTTCATCCTCTCCAGGCCAGAAAATAGCCGGAGAGGCTTCATCGTAATTTTTTCACCAGCGACAAGGAATAGACGAGGTTATATCATCCACTTCCACTTAACTTTACTCTGACTCACTTCAAGTTCAAAAGTGACTCCTCCAAGCACTTTTCTTCTTCCTTTCTATCTCATCTTCTTCTTCGCCATGTTTTTCTATATACACGCTATATAATAAGTTTGTGGCTTTTGGATTGACTCCGTTGCTGCCTGCTTTTTAAAAATGTATTCCGTGTAGTGATGTGATAATGTTCCCTTCCTTCCATCTCCGTCCAGATGGATGGAGGAATGGATCTAGTTTAGCAGGTTCATGTTAAACTTCTGTTTCTTCCATCTGCAAGAATTTTGAATGCTCACATGACATATATAAAACATAAAATAGCCCAGAGACCAGGATAGCACAGACGACGAGGGTTCAGAAGAGATTCACAAGAAGCTGGAGTTCGGAAAGAAAGTATCATCATCATGACACAGATAGAAAAGAAATGGAGGAGGATGAGGCCGATTTACTTATCGAATGGTGGTAAACCATAAGCTATGTGTGTGCCTGTTTATTACGCACGTATTTAGACACATGAATTGTACTGCTTCAGAGTTTCTTCAGTTTCTTTGGTAGAAGAAAAGAGGAGAGACACGGTGAATTTTCTTCAGATGATGTTGGGATGGTTAAAAATGTGAATGGCATAAAAACGAACCTCTCTTTACCCCACCACCAATCATCCCTAGCATTTGTTGGCTGGCTGACATGGGTCGTATGTTACTGTACTGTGGTGAATGTACTGTGGTGAATTACAATTCCCTTCTTGAGTAGTAGTATTCATTGTCAGTGTGGCGTAATTCGAAGAGGAAAGTCTATTTGTATTGTAACGTAACATATCGTCGTGAGGTGTAAAATGTAAAATGCGTTTGCTGCAGAAGCAAAAGCAAGAACAAGAACCCAAAGCAGATACTTTTACCTCACACAACTTCCACGCCGTAGTTGTTATTTGGCTGCAAGGCTGCAACTCCAACCGTCCTCATGCCCAAAAGAACATCCTCATAAAGCGAGTATAGTGAGTTGGGTCTCCTCAGTTGCTCCAAGAACTTTGACGAGTTTGGGTGGTGTGCTATCCAGCTACTGACGCAAACACCCCTAAAACAGGTCTGAATCTGAACCGAATTGACCAAACGGCTCATAGATACGTTGTGACGATCATATTTTGAAGTTTCCAAACAGTGAAAGTAACTCTGATGAGATATACTAATGTGTGCATAAGATAATTTGAAGTTTGTTTTGACGGAGTGGAAAACTGTGTCATGTCAACTCGGTTGGGTATTTCAAAAACATACAATTTGGACGACCTTAACTTTTTGGGTTCTTGGCAGTATGGAAGTTTTATGTATTGTAGTGAGTGAGTGAGTGACGGGGGAGTGTTGATTGACCGGCTGAAGGTTGAACCAAAAACTTAAGTAGTTGGTTGATGATTACTGATTGTTGCTATTACTACTGAGAGAAAGAAAGTCTCCTTCTCCTACACTTTGCCAACTGTATTTACTCTGCTGTTAAGGTTAACTACAAAAGTGCCAATGGCCCATTTTCATCATTTGTACTCCTGCTCCCGTTCTCCGACGACGACGACGACGACCATGGCGTCGCAGTCTTGTTTCCACACACGAAGGAAGTAAAGTTTACGTTGGTAATTTTGAGGAAAGAGTTGGAAAAAAAGGGGAAGGGAAGAAAGGAAGTCGTTACACACACACACACAACGCTATTTTTGTAAAAAGAAAGAGACGTAGGAAGGTGACCTGACGGACTGTTTCTTTCTTCATCTATTCCAAAGTACGCATTTCTTTCTCAAAGCCAATACTTGGAGGGAAGTAAGTGAAGTTCACGTTCCTGACATGTAGCCATGCATGTTGCCATTACTGCATTACGATTACATATTCATTTCAAGCTAAATTCCTCAAGAGAAAACAGTTTGCGTGTGAGGTGGTGTTAAATGGAAATGTGATTGTGAATGTGAACACAAGGAATTGCATCACATTACAAAATACATTGCAGCAAAGAAAGAAAGGAGAGAGAGGATTGTAATACTTGTTCACCTGGAAATGAAATAAATTTTATGCTCGCACACGCATCTGTACGTTTTGTGGAATAAAAAACCATCAGCCTTCCTTCCTACAAATAACCCTTCCTCCTCCAACGAATTAGATTCGCCCTGACACTTATACCTGTGTACTTGGATTTCATACGCAGTACGAAGGAAGGAGTATCGAATATTTTGTTGGTGATGTGATGAATCGATGTTTGTGTGTGTGTGAGTGAAGTGGAATATTCTGTCTCACAATTACATGACTTGATATAAATAACCGTACGTCATTAAGCAGCTATAACTGCATCCTCTCAGATTAATGTGTGGGACTCTCTGGACGAGGAAATAAAACCATTGTAGGAGGATTAGATAGAATACATTCCCATGGAAGGAATTATCCATGATGTGCTGCATGGAACAACCTACAATTTCATTGCCACAAAAATTATTTCCATGTTCACATTGTCCGTTAGTTGGATGGAAAGTGACTCTAAAACAAACCTTCTAACAGTTTTTACTAAGCTTTAGTTTAGTGCTCATCTCCACTCCACTTGATGTTACGTCATGCCACACCTGTCATTACATTTTGCACAGTCATACTACAGGAAACAATAGACGAGTAGTAATCGGTGATGGTTATCTGCCTCTTCTTCTTCTCATCATCAATTTAATGCAAGCAAGGTGGTGGAATGGAGAAAGTGTGGGTGTGATCTGAAGTTTGAATTTGATTCACTTATTCTCAAGTCGAATTATTACGCACTTCAAGAATGAGTAATTTGATGAAACTGAAACAATGACTGTGAGTTTCGTAAATTATTAACAGTTAGAAATGACTAATAGAAAGAAATTGTGCTAAGAATGGCAGATTAATTTGGGTTGGATTTTAAAGATTTATGAAACTTTCTGTCATTTTGATGAGAACAGTGTTTGTACTCACGCCTCCCATTTTATTATATGATGAAGGGTTATAGGGTCGCACTGTTAGTACCATAAAGAAAAATGTAAATGAAGTTGCACAACGGCTTGCATTCACTTCACATCAATGAATGATCAATAATAATTATGGGTTAGGGGATTTAGAAATCTGGAAACGCCCAGACAACACACATCTAAATAAATAAATCACTAAATGATAGGATAGTCTTTCGCGGGGGTACACAAGTTCACAGTAAAATGATGGAGCATTTGGGTCAAGTGTCGACGTTCCACCCACCGAATTCCCTCTCCTCCTCTGCGTCCTCGTCTTCTGGAGGCGGAAGTACGGGGGGCACGGGTCTCTACGCCCGAACTCCAGTTCAGTCCATTCCTCCAGCTTCCTTGTCCACGTCAAGTCAGCCGATGGGGCAAGCCTCCCTCTACCAAGTGCACGACGGCTTTGCTACCGTGCGAAAACGGAAGGGCCCAACTGCAGCCTCCATAGCTCTCCGCCAGCAACAAGAATGCTACGACTTGGCACAACCGGCGAGTGCGATTGTGTCCGCAATGGCAAACGGCCCGAGTCTCCTTCCCCCGAAGAGCAATTTGCATCAGGGTTTGAGCAATAAAAGACCAGGAAGTTTTATGCAAAAAGCTTCATTTCGATTGAGTTCAAGTGGGAAAGATAAGAAGAATAATGCTAATGACGTTAATTTTACTTTTGCTGCAAACCATCGCCCCAATCATCATCAGCATCATCATCAACTTTCTCATGCCTACTCCAACTCCAATGGGAACAGTAGTGATACAACAACGGCCAAGAGTCAGTCTCATCATCATGGTGGAAATAATAATGTTAACAGCACTGGTGGTACTACGGCCACAGCCACCCCTGCTCCTGCTCTTAATGGGAGTGGCAAGTATAATGGCTCTGTAGGCTTGTTATCAACCCATCCTAGTTTAAATTTAGGAGGAAAATCCAATTCTCAACATCATTCTTCAGGAGGAAAGAATGGCTTTGTCAGTTTAATTCCGGTGAGGAAGCAATCATCCCCTGTCTCTAATCAGCCAAACCCCTCATCATCATCATCTTCCTCATCATCCTACTCCTCGTCAACGTCTGCATCGTCCTCACCATCCTCCGGTGCTCCCCTGCAAAGCCAACAACAAAGGCAAGCCGTTCCTCCACAGCAACAACAAGCGTCTGGCAAAAGTAACCAGAGCCATTTATCACCAGATTCAAATGCAAATGGGAATGTGAAGGGAAGTCGGGATGGAGTAATGGCAGGAGGGGCTGTGGGAGCAGGAGGGCCTTTGCCTTTCTCAGGTGAATTCTATCATCGACAACACCACTTTCCCCACAGTAATTCCAACGGATTAATTTCCAAGGATTACAGGAGGAATTCTGTTGCAGTCACGGGTTCCTTGTGGGAAACCTCCTCTGCTCCTGGTTATCACGCGAATATGAATGTCAATGCCGCCGGTGGTATTAGTCCTTGTTCACCTGACTCGACGGGCTCCTTTCATGGAGGGAGCAGTGGTGGTAGCAAAGAGTGTCCTTGTCCCTTCCACTCTCCTCCAGTTGGAACCTCTTCAGCGTCGGGAAATGCAATTACCACCACTTTGACTCCCGGGAGCAATACATTCGTCACTAATGCTGACATTCATAAAACCCGACTGAAGCCATCAGGCTCTTCGACTGCATCCTCTAATAATTCAAGCTTAGGCAGGAAATTGAGAAGACTGGTGCTTCCTAGTAAAATGAATGGGAGTAATAGCTCATCCAAACTCCCAGCTAGTCGGAGTCACAACGGATTTTTGCAAGAAATGAATGAAAATTGTGATGGAGTCAACTCTCTTCTCTGCAAGGCTTCCTCCTCCTCATCATTATCAAATGGCAGTGCAGTTGTACATCGCCCTGACTGCAGCAACGGAGACATTTTCATTGGTGGTGGTGAGCATAGCAGTGGAAATTGTGATTGTGCCAATAATAATAGTATGTGCACCCCTTCGTCAGTAGTGTTTCCTCCTCAACCTTCCTCTGTGGGAAGACTCCGCAATTCTATTTCAGATAATAGTATTGTCGTGAGTAGCAGCACAAATGGTTGTATTAGTAATACTAATGGGACATCTTCTTCGGGAATTATTATGCCTCCTCATCCGGCTCAGGGTCAAGGTCACGGCCATTATCATAGGCCGGGAGATTTGTTTAATTCATCCGGGCACACGCGCAACTTTCACCGAAGTTGCTTTCTCCCAAAGGCCCCTCAACTTGAGCCCGTGATGGAGGATGGCATTCCTTGGCGACAAACTCGGAAAGATGTGCCTTGGTGGGAATTGGCAACCAGAAGAGGAAGGTATAGGAGTTGTCCCATCCTCCAGGTTTCTCAACAGGTACACAAAACATCCGTTTTTTCAGACTCTTTTGTCCCATATTGCTTATGAAACCTATCGTGAATTGTCTTGTTAGCAAGCCGGTTATTGAGAAGTGTATTTTGTACGTTTTGTGGCATGGCAACTGCTCACAAATTACGTAGCTTACAACAACACAATCACCCTTTCTTTCCTCTTCACCCTCTCCCCCCTTTCCAGGCAATGTTATGACCATGGTCACAGTCACAACCCAGAAGATGATCATCAGCATGTGTTTTTAGGAAGACTCGTCCAGTCAGTAAAGTTGTTAAGTTTTCTACACTTTGGTTTGCGTGTGTTTGTCGAGCAAGCTAAAGTATCAAAGCTGGCTGGTATGAAATGAAGCAAACGAACGAGAAGGGAGATAGAGAATAACAACCACTCATGAAAGTTGAAAGGCTTCTTATGTTTCAGTTTGAGTTTGATGAGTTTCGTATTTTCATTTTCATTACACTTGGAAACTATCTTTGCTCTGCAGGAAAGTAGAAGGATGGAGATGGAGGAACAGCAGTTGGAGACTGTGGTAGTTGTTGATGTTTGCTGGTGTAATGAGAGTAATTGCCTAGAGAACATTTGTTTTTAAAAATTTAAGCCGGGTTGAGCAATGATGGTCTTGTCTGTTTTTTAAATATTTTTTATAACAAAAAGTGAGCCTGCTCTGTTTCTGAAAATGTTCTGTGAACAAACGAACCTGACACAATGAGATGATACTCATGTTTGAAAGTTTCCTAATACTACGAACACTAACAAACGGTTCAGTCGTATTCAAAGTAATACTTGGTACATCTCATCCTCATGACTCTTTGAATGTTAGTAATGGAGTAGAAATAGTATTAATAATAGTGGTTTGTTTGATAAAGGGTGGGTCCAACGATGTACCAATATGGATTCTGAAAGAAACATTATAATGTCTGGGTGAGGAAATTGGGAGGGTGGATGGACACTTTGGTTTGGACCTGAAGGGGTAAATTATGTACATGGCATGGATGGAGTCTTGAGAAATCACTCAAAGATTTATCATCACATCACGAGAAGACCAGAAGAACATGAATAACCTTCCTTTACTGACGTTCCTTCCTTTTCTGTTTTTAAGAGTTGCAGGAAAAAGCCCTCCCGTGATATGTAATACTTAATGTTAAAAGAACCTGGTACTATAGCTTCAGAGAATACATCATTTACAAGACTATTATTATATTCTCAGGTTGAATCTCTGTGATAAGGACTACGAAGAGAATGAAGCGTGAGTCTGTCACTCTTAAAGGAAATCATTAATTATTTTCCGGAAAGGGAATAAATTCTATGGTTGCCGGTTCTTTACATGGTTCCTGGAATTCTTGTAGGAACTTTGCTATATTATCTTCTTCTTAATGTGTGAAGCAGGGTGGATAAAGTCATCATTCAATAGTAGACTCAAAGGTAAAAAGGATTCATGGTGTAGCGAATACGCTATAAATTGTAACTTCTAAATTCATAGATTGTACCATATTACGAAGATCCCTTTGCAACCAACCTAAAACTGTTTTAATTGAATCCAAGTCACAACTCTACTAAAATTTGAACTTCAAAAATACTGAGGGTAAAACCTGAGAAGATCTAGTGACAAAAATCTAAATAGATACTTACAATGAAAATCGAAGCCAACTAGATAAATGATGCGCATCGAATGGGATAACAAAGAATGACAAAGAAAGATAATCCAGTTTGTCTTGAAAATCATGCTTTTTGTAAGAGATTATTACGCAAGTACGAGTAGTTTATGCATAGTGGGAAAGCAGGAAGGACAATGAATGGCGAAATGACGACTTTATGTTCACACATATTTCACTCGAAACGAAACTCTGGAGGAATCTAGAGCACAGTAATGTTGTCCTGACCGGTTAACTACTAAAATATATCTGTGTGAACAATGTCTTGTCGACTTGTCCGCGGGAATTAACTTATTCCAGTGAAAGAAAACTTGGAAAGTGGACTGCAAAGTAAAGTCTTCATGGGTGACGGTTCGTATTCGTATATACAGTAAAACTTTGAGATATTTTTAGATTCATTTGGTTCTCACACAAAGGAGACATCATTGCCTTCTACATGAGAGAAAATAATCTAATGGAAGTTTCAGTTGCTCTATTATTGTCGGAATAATGGAGAAGCAACACTTTGGCTTAATATTTCACCCAGTCCAATCCTTTTCCAACTTCAACAACCACATCGTCCTCACTTACTTTGCTTCTCCAGCTCCTCCAGTCCATCCCACTGAAATGAAATATGAAATGAAATGCAGCTGCATAATTTTGAACCCATTCTCCTTCTAGAATTGGAGTCGTATCACGATCATTATCCTCACTATTATCATCCTTTAGATTGCATTATTATCATTATTATGATTCCGTGAGGAGGAAGGGTAAAAGTCGTAGAACAGCAGAGAATAATAAGAGACATGAGAAATTTAGGATGGATTGGAATTGAGTCACCCTGAAATCGTGATTTATGACCTTGCAGGAGACCTTGATTAGATTTATTATATTCTCAGTGAAAACTGAACGCATTCGAATACTCCCGAATAAATAAAAGTCGACACTGCGGCTTTGTACTGCTGTGACATAATGACACTTTCAGTTGACATTTTGGATCGGGTTTGTTCTGTTGCAACTTTCCCTTCAGAGTGATGCAACACTGCTTAAACATATTTTACGAAAGAAAGAAGGGATTCGATTCAATTGAAAGAGATGGAAGGAATGCTCATGCAATATTGCAACTCTGTACATGCACTCACAATAATTATACCCTTCAATAGAATCAATATTTTCTGTGGTAGAAATGAGCTTTAGCACTGCATGAGTATTTGCCAAATCGATGGAAATGTAGTGTGCTAGTAACATTATT
>JAQIWU010000243.1:0-31084 GCA_034696445.1 Isotomiella minor
CCAATTGAATCACGAACCAGTGGTAAAGTGAGACAGATTCACACATATTCTTCAAAGACGCTATAAAGTTGTCAGTGTTCATATTCGATGGTTGGATTTTAATTGAAAATGGACGTTATTCATTCGTGCTAAAAAGAAGTGTATTGAACTTTTAAGACTCTTCAATCCAGCACTCTTATAAAATGATAAAGATATATGGTTGTTGATTAACATACCACAAGTGGATTTGAAACAAGACCATTGCTTCAACAGCACAATACAATAATCCATCAAGTTCAGATTTTTTCTTGCTCCTTGGAGAGAGAAGCACACAACAACAACAACTAAACTAAAGACTAAAATTCAAGTTAATGCAATCAATCAATCAAGGAAAGAAAGAAAGGTTTGTGTAGAGGTGGTTGTGCTTTGCTTACTTGGATTCCTCTCCTTCCATTTCGAAAGATAGACAGGAAGCAAAGTGTCAGTGCATAGGAAAAGAGCGACATTTCCATTTGCATTCCCAGTGTCAGTGTCAATAGTCAAGGGTTTTACGCAGGAGAGTGAGTGATTTGTTGCCCTTTATTGTACCATTGATTATTACCGATGATGAGATGCAATGAAATTTTATAGCTTAACAACGGACAAACTCCAACTCTGCTTTCTTTCTTTCTTTTTCCTCGTGTCAAGATTTATGATTGATGGATTGATGCGAAGGTTGTAGTGTGACAGAGTACAACTACTGCTCCAAGTAACCAAAGTGCGGGGGTTAAACGAACATTTTTGATCCTCAACCCTCTTTTAAGAAGAAGGGGAAACTCTAAACTCAAATATATTGAATAGAGAAACTATTGCAAAAAGTTAATGAAGGAAAGGGATATTTAATCCTTGTGAAGTAAGTAAAGTATAAGCGTGGGCCCAATAAATTAAATGTGACTCCTCTTCTCTTCTGCATGTTGTAAACTATCTCGGATTCTGTTGTTGTTGGTGTTGTGAAGATCGGGTTACACTATGTTTCAATAACAGAGAGACAAACAACGATTTAATTCCTTTTCTGCAAGACTTTTGGATCCACTTTTGAATTGAATTGGTTTCCATTTCAAAAGATACAAAAGTCGAGTGAGTGAATGAGTGGGACTTTTTCAGAAACATTCAAAAGGACTTTTGGATGAGAGTCATATAATTTCTTCCATTTTTTACCAATAACAAAACCCTCGTTCGTCGTTTAGTGTTTTTGACTTATTACACTCGTTATCTTAGAGAAAGAAAAGGAGGATCATCACCTTCTTCATTTTCATTTAGGTTTCTTGAGGAAGAAAGTTAAAAGGATACTTGATATTTCTTGAAGAAAAGGACAAAGACAAAAGAGCAAATAAAGCATTCTTCTCCTCTGCCTGTCTCCTTTTAAGAGAGAAAGGATTGATTACTTTTACTTTCTTGCACCAAACTCCAAGAAGAAGAAGACTGAAGAAGTTGACTTGACTATGAGTTGACAACAGTGGGATGTTAATGTTTGAGGGTGGAGAAGAAGAAATTAATTAATGCAATGCAGTGCTAAAGGATGCTAAATAATTTTTATGGCTTTTCTTTGTTTCTCTACTCTGTGAAATTAAATTAAAACTTGATGTATCCTCATAAGTCTCTGAAAAAAAATGTTCATGAACATTTTATAGACTCTGATCATCATCCTTGTTTACCATTTTAAGAAACTGGAACAACCCAAAAACAAAACGATAAAATAGAGATAGACATACACTCGATGAGAGAACTGTGTGTAATGTTTGTTTCATAAAAATTGTTTCCATTGTTTGTTTTCTGTGTTTGTTTTTTATCAGTGAAGAGAGAAATATGAGTTGTACCTCTAAATGTTTGTTTGTGAAGAGACAAGGCAGAGTCATGACATTCTTCGTCCAAGAGTGACTAACAGATAAAAGTTGGATTATGTTTCTCAAGCAAATAAAAAATTTATAAACATACAAGCCAAATATAAAGTTCTCATTATCTTGCTATTGTTGCTAGACAGGGTAAACAAGGACGCAACAGTTTGTGTCATCTTCTTCGAATCGGATCTCGACTCATCTCATATTTGCCAGATTTTGGTTTCTCACACTTTTTGTCGCTGACATTTGTTTGTGTTTAGTGCGTTCATCATCGCTGTGTGTGGATGTAATAATAACAAAAAATTAATTATGTGTGAGAAGAATCTAGGAATCAGAAGTTGGATTTGGACCACACGTTTTACTTAACTGAGAAGACAAGGATAAAAGGTACAACAACTCATTTAATATAATGTAATAATAATAGCTTTGAATCTGTTATTGAATTATGGCATCATCATAACCTAAACTTTATTTAATTTTCTCATGATGAGCACAATGACAGAATACGTGGCATATTATGAGTCACTCTAAAAGACACTTTTTAAACTCGAATTGTGGTGGTTGGTCAAAATGCGAAATTACCTACCTGAAACACGTATCGTCAAAAGTAATAAATTCACAGAGTGAAAAGTGCGTGTTTTCATAGAAAAGTCCATAGAATGGAAATTTCACGCTTACAATTTATCGCATAACTTCAACTTCCCTCCTTTGTGATTTTCATCTTCCTTCGAATCTATTACAATAAAACATTGAGGAAAGAGGAAATTAGACGAATGTTTTAGAGATCGTTCAAGTTCAATTAAGCTGTCGTCGTGCTGCTGTAGCAACTCGTTCACCTGCCTGTAAACTCTGCGCACAAATGCAGTGGACGTTACGTTAATCAATCCGAAATAGATACTCATTGTTCAATTTTCTCGGTTTGTTCATATAGAAAAAAGCCAAGTCAAGGCATTGACAATGAGCATAGATAGAGAGGAAGAAAAGAAAGGCAGACAATGCAATTCTCGCCGCATGATGACCCATGCATTATTGTATGCTGCATGCATTATAATCATTATCATTGAACTGGACAGTTTAAAACTTATCTTAATAATTGTTGCCACATCTTTTTGACTTTGAACAGTAAGCAAAGCAAGCAGCATTGACTGGCCATTCGACTTTGTATCTTTCTTTTTTTCTTGTGAGATGATGAGGAGATGGAATCGGAATCCATGCGATGCCATGCCATGCCTGTTGTTGTGTGTGTGTATTCTTTTTAACAACTTGAACACATCGCATTGGTTCACACATCACATAATAATAATCATCATCAAGTGAATTGGAAAGCATGACTGGTCCAAGTCTTTTAAACTTTTCTTGACTTGGGTTGGTTTAGCACAAAAAAATAAATGGAAGATTGTTTGCGTCCAGTTATGTTAACTAACTTTTAGTAACGAACTGTCAAGTTTATGAATTACATTATGTAAAGAGAAGAAGAAGAAGAGAGAGACGAAGATACACGATAGATGAGGTCTTTACCATGTGTTGCATTGCATTACATTGATTGGCTTCACCTATTCGTTTTCTTTCTTCATTTCATTTCAGTTTATCTCATTTCATTCATGCTGAGGATAAAATGAAATGAACACAAAGGGTTACCTTTGAACGAATGCGTGAAGGAAGGGAAGCACGTTTAGAAGAATAGAAAGAAACTTTCGGCCGGCTGGACGGACTTCCGTCAATTTCCATTATGCTTAACTTCGATGTTCGATAGTTGGCAGAATAAATCGGATTCATTATTCTTCTTTCTCCCATGCAGCCTCTTCTCCTTCGTCTTCTTTCAAGATTTAATAATGTGAACATGCAACGCAACCAGAGTCCTTGCACATTAGAAAAATTGCGATGAAAATTTATTTGTTGAATTTAATTCGAGAACTTCTGGATTGTATCAAATCATACAATTTTTCACAAGCATGTTCTGTATGGAACGATATTGTCATACAGAAAATAATAGAACAGGAAACTAAATTAACAAAGTGTAATGTAGTTTATGACGATGAAGGATATTGTCCATACTTTTGGGCTATATAGAATTGAGTGTGATTGTGATCTCTCATTGCCAGGCCGTTTTCATCGTTGGGTTTTACACGAATCAAAGAGATTAACAAGATTCACAAATTAACTTTCATCTGAAATAAAGGGAAGTGGAATAGCTTATCCCCTCGTCGTCGGCGTAGTTTTGTCATCCTATATTTCTCTTTTGGCCCATTCTATTATCACTCTGGTGTTAATTCCCAGTTAACTTGATTATTATTATTATTATTATTGCATTATTAAATAAACTGTCAGAGTCAAAGCGTGTGGGAAAAGGAAACATGGTGGGAGCTCTCGTCGTGGTTTGGGTGGAAGGGAGTTTGTACAAAGATAATAAATAATCAATAAAATCTTATTATCTCGCGAAACGTCATTCATCATATAGACTCGTACACTTTTATGAAGGAAAGTGCTCTTTCTTCGTATACCACCAATTAAGAAATGGAAAAGAAGGGAGGGTGGTTAAATAAAGGTTCGTTCCGAGAAAAAAAGCCTTCTGCTGTTCCTCTGCAGCAAGCAATTGATGGATGAGAGAGAAAGAAGGCTTGCTTGATGATTTTAGTTTCTTCCTTGGTTGGTGGTTTGGTTTGGTGGTATTCATTCACCAAATACAACAACACATCACGTCAGTCATGCTTCAAAATTCCTTGGTGGTCTCTTCTTGAACCGTGAATTCGTTCAAAAAACCCGACGTAGTGCATAGTCTTTACAGAGCAACACTAAATTTTAAAACACAAAAATCATCTTCGTGTTCCTCGACCTCGACCCTCCATATACTCCCTATTAAAGAAGTCCATCCATGACTCTCCTCCCAGTTTTGGTTGTCGGTTCGGCTGTTTCCATTACCATGACTTCAATTCACCATGGTTTGAGGAGTCTGAAAATGCCAGTGCTAAAAAAAGCCTTGACTTTATGACATTTTGCGTATGTTTTAGCTCCTTGAATCCCGTCTGTGTCAGTGCGTAATTGTTTTGCACAAGCCGGACTTAATAAGCGAGTGTAATTTGATCAAGCGAGGAGAAAATGGAAAAGGAAGGCTGTCACAGTCATGCCAACGTGGTGGTCCCCTGCATGATATAATGACACTCGACACTCGAGGAAGTATAACTTTGGCACGGACGCTTTGTTCTTGTCGACTTGAGAAGACAGGATGTAATATATGGAGATGGACCCAGAGCTTTCTCTCCCCTAACTGTTTGATGATAGTAATGTCAGAGATTCACACACAGTCACTTTAATTTAAAGGTTTCCCATGTGAGATTTCTTTTTCGGGGATGGAGTTTTAGGAAGGACAGGTGGATCTCTGCTTTTACTTTACAGGGATTACTTAACTTCAGTCAAGGTAAACATTATACATTGTTAGTTTTGGCTTTTGGTAGGAAAGGGAAGTAACTTTGGGAGAGTGAAAGCATTAAAAGTAGTGCAGTGAAAGTCAGTCAAGCCCCAAGTCTTGTCATCCAACTCCACAATACGCTTTTCTTATATTCAGGTAAAATCTGCGAAAACTTAAAGTTAGTGTTGGTCTTTTGATAAAAGTTGAAAGCGGATTGCTAACAAGGTCTTTGATGTGGCGTGGGTAGGATAGGTAGGTTGGAGAATTCGGCAATAATAATGGCGTTGGGAGAGATAGGAAACAGAGGGGGCTTAGATATTGCTTGGGCACTTTCACCTTAATAAGCGCTGTCAGATTTGTAACAAGATGAAATGGCTTAATGTAATAACCCACAGGCATGGAATCAATCAATATACTTTTAATATCCGCCTAATTAAGCCTTCCAAAAGTTCAGAGCACATACAAACTTTCAACTTTATTAATTGTAAATTGGATCAATGTTGAAAATTAGGTTAACCTAAATTTCCCATAAAGTTCAATTTATTTTAGGCCGGCTTTTTAGGCTTCGCTCACGTCCAAAAAATCAATTTTCGCCCCAAACGAGCCTAGCAGGACTCCTGTTAATAAATTAAAGGAAAGGAGGAATATTTATCGACTCAATGTTTCCTTTGATCCTTCGCAATTTTTTGGGTATCGCAAATTTGAAAAACTTTAATGGTTATGGTGAAGTTATTTGACGAGTTTCGTTTAAATTTTACGCTCTTGTATCTTTCCTACGGTCTAATGTTTGTGTTAAAGTTGTCAAAATTAATTACGCAAAAGCAGTTTCTCCAGTATTTATGATGCTTGGAAGTTTCCATTTATATGTGATCCCACCACCACCTTGCAGTTTCTAACGGTGTTGGGACATGTGTGTTTCCCATTGAATATGTAATGCCATCCATCCTGGTTTCTCCTTGTACTGCCTTCGCTTCCTTGGTTGTAAAATTTATCCAGGTTTATGAGTCATTTTTAGTGACACAAGACGGCTACAACTAACTCAAGATCCTTGCTGCTATTTTAACGACAACGACGACGGACGTAGAAGTGGTGGTGTGGCATACTGGGAAAACGATTTAGCTTATTTGGCAAGATTCATCCCTCATATTTGAAGTAAATGTGAAAATGGATTCTATTTCGCCTCCAACAATGCATAAGCAAAAGTCCTACCATTTTTTTACAACTTTCTTTATGCCCTCTTATACATCAATAATAAGATTTTTTATGGTTACGCCTTTCCAAATGTGCATCAAGATCTAGACCTATGTAGCTTGAATCTGGCATGAAATGGAATGGAAGGCATTTTCATTTCTCTCCTCCACGCATAATCAATCAGTGAGTGTGAGTCTTGGTTTGTTTCATTTTTGCATAGAACATTAAAAATGGTAGTACTAATGAGTTGATTAGTCAAGACTATAGCACCTTAATTATTGATTGCCAAAAGGTAAACCTACTCGCATTATCTCCGTTATTGCAAGTAAATTTGAAGGAATTTAGGGACATAAAGTTGATAAAATGAGGGGATAACATGGCAAATACACCTACAAAACTATGAAAGTGGTGAGGCTTGATGTGAAAATAAACTTTGGATTTATAAAAGGAGGGGCGTGGATGTTATAGTGATGGACGTCGAGGAGATGCTGCATCTTACATATCTATTCAGTGAAGTGCAATTCAATTCAGTTCAAATCAATTCACTCGGCTGAAGAAAGAAAGGAGGAAGCATCTTTCTTCCATTCGCTTGGCTCTTTTCTCTTCACGCTGAAGAATTCTATCCATGACCGTGGCCATGGCTATGATGAAGCGTTGTTATCGAGGAGGGCAGTTCAGTTGCAGCAGTGTTTTATTATTCTAGGAGTTTCCCCTGTTGATGTTATTTTGGGTTAAAGTTTGCTTTAAATTTGTTAATATACAAGCAGCAGCAATCTTCCGTTGAGAGACCGGGCATATGTCCCTCTTCTGTAGCATGTCGTTGTGATAAAAGGCAATGTCTTCTCTTCTCAGGAAGGGCATAGGAGAAGAAAGAAAGCCATGGTTTATAAGGAAAGGGACACAGCTGGATATTCCATTGCATCGCATTTGGGTTTGGATTTGGAAAGGGATATTGCCTCAGTTTGATCTGTTGACTGATCCTGAATTTGAATTGAAATACCGGCTCTCTTTTCATTTCCTCACTGAAAACTTGAGGCTCCTCACTTTTTAGCTCCTCCATGCTCTGCTTGCATTCTCCTCGCACTTCCTGGCTAAATTCCTTCCTCTATTATTATTACTATGGACCAATTCAAACGGGGACTCCTGTGTAAATCTACATCTTCTGATGGATTTAACATCGACTGAGTATGTTTCATTTTGACTTGATTGAAAATGTGAATTCCAATATGTGTAAGGAGAGAAAGGTTTGGGATTATTATTCCGGCATAAACTTTATTTTATTACCAGTTTCTATACTTTGATTTATTTATTTGCTTTTGATTTTGTCCCCAAAAAAATCTAGAGAATCAAAGGTTCTAAAAGTACATTTTTGAAACGGCAAATTCAGTTGGGTTCGGATGAGTGACATTTTGTTGATGTTTATGATGTGGTTGCGGTGTGGTGCCAAAGATCGGCCATCTGAGGTGACTGTAGGAGACAGTATCATTTGTTACTGGGGTGGCTGCAACGAATGATGCATTTGCTACCATCGAAAATCTTTCTTCTGTAGAGAGAAAGAGCGAAAAGAGAGTTAATGATGTGTGGGTTATGATGGTGTGAATGTGAATGCTATTTTGAGAGAGATTGACAAATCAGTGTATTTTTCTTCGCCAAGAAGATGACGAAGGATAAGGAAGAAAGTGTGATGGAGATGAAGTTCGGGAATATGAAAGATGGGAGAGTGTGAGTGTTCCAAATTATGATAATTGTATACAAGGAAAGGGTGAATGCATTAAGGATAAAATATACTTGTGCCATTTCTCTGCTCCCGGGTTGCACACCCACTCACTCTCTCTTCTGTGCCCGGCTTCAGTTTTGTCACCATTACCATTCCAGAAATTGTTGAAATATTTTCTCGTCGTGATAAAGATGAATGAGTGGTTTGATCCCGCAATGGTTGATGGCAATGGGAATGCTGCACGTACGTACACACCCTTTCCTTCCGCTTGTAGAGAAGAAAAATTAACGAGGTCCAAACTGACATTAAAAAATGAATGTGAATGCAAAAAGAGTTTGAATACTTGGAAACATTGTATTTTTATTATGACTCGTTAACCATCTTGAGTCGCATCTTGCCTCTTCACTCTTTCTCTGAATCGTTTAATTTGGAAGAAAGAAACCAATGTCCCATTTCTTGAATGTCATTTCAGTGTCCGGATATTTTCCTTGCTTTGTCGTCTGGAAAGCTATACGCTAAGTGATTCAGTGTAACAATGGCATGACGACAACAGTGCAAAATGAATGGTACAAAATCTATGGAGGCTGAAAAACGGCATTTTCAATTCACCTTTACTTTCTCCCGCACGAACGATGTGCGAGCGATCATAAAACAAAGAAAAAAATTCTTCACTTCTCCTTTGATTAAGCATTATTATTCCATTCCGACAATGTTTTAAACCCCCACGAACGACATAAATTAAAGTACAAGCAACAGTAGAAAAAAAGGACCAAACCAGACGAAGGTTTTTTTTAAATGTGAGAGAGAGAGGTTGGCGTTTATTTGAAATTCCAATTTGAATTTCCATGCTTACTGCTTACACTTTCAGTTTTACTTCTGTATCTCTTTTTCTTTCTTTCACCCCTCTTTGCCTTTGTGTGAATGTGAAGATGAAGATGGTGATGTAAAGTGAACGAGTTCTCACTGTTGCTACTGCTGCTAAAACTCACATGCCCCCAATATTCTCATGCCGATGATGATAAGCATAGCAAAAGTTACGTTACGTTACCTTTCGCCCGTTGAGCATCCAATTATAAAAGTAACTCTGCAGGAAGAAGAAAGGAGAAAAGAAGAAGACTCTCTTCTGACTACACGCCACGACGACCAATGTACTCATCATGCACGCCCTATCTTAAGCAAAATGTGAAATGCAAAATGTAATGATTACATTGCTCTCTTCTGCCTTGCCTGAGTGAGGCCAGAAACTACCTTCTTTTTCTCACCAGTTTTAGCCGTAAGGAAGGAAGAAAATGCAAAGAGCTTCAAGAAAAAAGTGAGTAAAGAAAACGTAGTGCAAGAATAAGTTTGCGATCAGCATGGCGTGCTCTTCTTCTTCTTCTTCTTCTTGGTTGGGGTGAGAGATCATTTATATTCCTGAGATGCGTCACATTATTTTATTTTACTTTATTCAATCTTGTCAGCATGTTCTCACATTTGGTTCAACTATTTGACAGTACAACAGCAATCTACTTTGTTATTGAGGGTGAGCATGGAATATAAAAATGCAGATTAGGCCTTAAACGCCATAAGGTACGAGGTACGTCTTCCTTAAACTTAAAAAACGATCAGGAGGCTTTTACTATGCACTCCTTTTCATTTCCTCTTCTTCCAACTTTTTCAAGCTTCTTCTGAGCTTCTTTATTAGGAAATATCCATGTAATACAAACGCATGTAATGTAAAAGAGGAAATTATTACTGTTCCTTGGCATAGTTGGATACTTATTATTATGCAACTATAGTAGGAGTAGGGATGTGTACCGCGTGTAGCATTCAAATGACTGGATTGTCTTGCCTGGACTGGACTTAATGCTTGGAGACAAAAGCTCAAAGCCGAGGAGGTTTTTAAGTGAAATGGATAAACCTTCACACGGAGTGCAAAGGATTAAAGTAATTTCAAAAGGAATATTTTCAAAGTTGCTATCTCTTATATCCGCGCACACCTAATTTTGCTATAATTGTTGTCAGAGGAGCCTTCCATGATTGCAAATCCCGTAGGTCAAAGAGTCAAGTATTGCAGTATATTCATTGCTTGATTATGTTATAGTATTACGTTATTATTAACTAACCGGTGAAGCCACACACGTGCAAGGAGGGAGGTAACTACGATACTTCATGCTTCTATCATTTCATCTGAAGAAGGACCAACCAAGATAGGAACAGGATAATTTTTGTTCTTTCCCAGTTCATTTTCTCCACATGCCATGCCAACCAAGTAAATAGCTTGATTCTTCAATGGTTATAGAAAATCTTATAGCTTAGCAGCTATGGAGTTGAATTAATATTGTGTGGTGGTAGAAAGTCGTATTGCATGCTGCACCCCGTAGGAGCAACACCCACTCTGAGTAAAATACACACAAGTTGGTAGTAAATCTTGACTTTAAGGAACGAGAGAGGAAAGCAAAAATATGGGAATACAAAGGAGCTTGGTCGTAAGATTAAGATTAGGTGATTGTGAATTTGAAATTTGAATGCATGAGGAAGAAGACCTGGTAGACTTGTTTTGGTTACCTCTCTCTCTCTGGTCCGGTTCGGTCTGATGGAGAGGCAATAGTCCATAAATTATTGCGTGTGAAGGAAACAATTAATTTAAGAAATGATACTGTGAATCGTATACGCATTATACCTTTTGTGCCACTTGGAACTGATGAGAAGGAACTTTGCTAAGCCCCACACACAACCTCGTGCTTTTGACTTTCAAAGTTCGAACTCGCCCTTGCTTCATCAAATTACATTTGCATCCCTCTACTGTATAATTTTCTGTGGACATTCTTCTCTCTCTTGAAAGAAAAAAAAGGTCGTCATGTTTGAATTTTTGAAAGTTGCATGAGGTAATTAACACAACGAAAGAAAAAAATATTCAAGTAGGATACTTGCAGAGTGGGTGGAGAAAAGTGAAGAGTAAAACAAAAGAAATAACTGATGAAAAAACGTTAATTTTTTGTAAATTATTTGAAAAGATACGAGGAGAAATGTAAAAAGGATATATGTTAGGCAGTTTGAAATGACCACTGAGGTCTTGTTTGGAAGAGGTGAATGTGAAAAAAAGCTTAATTAATTAAACCTTAGGTTTTCCTTTTCGTGCTTTCTTTAGCAAGGTACACTTACTCGTTCATTCCCAAAAGTCTATTTCCCATTTGTGCATGTCCGCATTTAATTTCCTCATTTGTTTTATTTATTTAATTTCGTTAAAAGTGTTGGTCTGACACACACATTGCTCTTTTAACTGTTAATATGAGCTGCACCACAAATCCTGGCTGCATTATTGCATTGTCCTCGTCGTTGGATCTACTTAACTTGCGTTATATATTCATTCGCATATACAACAACTTGGTTTTTTGGTAAATGTCATGTCAGGTGCCGTTACACTGAAGAGAGATGAGGAGCATCATCCCATCAATCCAAGGAAAAAAACAGCAACATTTTTTTTCATATTTATGACTGCTAATAATTTTCCTTATTCCTTTGGTGGGCACACAAAAAGTAAGTCTTGTACGAAATTACAAATGCGATAAGATGCTGCAAAATAGAAATAAAGCAACAATATGCTCATTTTTCCAGAGCAAACAAGAACTGATGAAAGGGCAAAATGCCGCTATCTTGTTTTTTGAAGTGATTTCCTGTCAGATGAAATCACATTCCATTCTGAAAGATCACCTGGGGTTATAATATAATGTAATGTTCCTTGCCTGTCTGTTACTTAGGAGAGAGGAGCGGGTTGGCTTTTTATCATCATTCTTGGTTCTTCTTGTGTTCTTCGCTCCTCATTTCATTTCATTATTGCTATATACCTTATGCAAATTTCCCTCATTCCTTTCAGTCTCACAGAATTTTACATAATTCTTGTTCATTTCCACAGTTGTTTCCCTGCGTACATGTTACCAAAATTTTACTCTGATCCAAGTTTCAAATCGCTTTACAAACCCATCCTCCGATGCATAGGGTCTATAATGAATTGAAAACTAATGAGTCACCCTTCGCTCTGACGATGTGTGTGGTTGAGGGAAGTAGAATTTAATTCAAAATTTTGAAATGATTAAGTTGTCATTTGTGTGAAAGCTATGGTTCTCTGGGAAGGGTATGCATGACATGACAGGTAGGATCACCGATCACCCTCAGGTTATTTGCTATTACTTTGTTTGGCTTCTACGACTTTCACTCATTTCTCCGACCATCACCATATGCATGCATGTACCTAGGTAAAAGCCTCCTTGCTATCATCATCATGACTGATGCGCAAATAAAGTCATGAGATTTTGATTTGATATTGCTTGCTAAAAGAGCTCGACTTTTGAGGAGGAAATGGTGATTCGGACTTGGAACCAGGCATAGGAAGTGAGAGGAGAGGTGTTAAAATAGAGCGGAACTGATTTAGTTTGGTTTAGGAGAGAGAGATGCTGATCCGTTGTTGATTTGGTTGGTTCGTAGATTTGCTTTGGTGATGCATTAGGGAAATTGACCATAACTTCAATATTGACACTTTCTTCAGCACAACTCAACAGTACTTTTGGTAGACGTATCTCTCTCTCTTTCACCCTCCCACTCCATCCATCCATCCGGATCGACGGATGTGGGGCGCACACATACATACATTCAACTACGAATCCGATTCTTTTCTTAAGTGTTTCTTTCGGTTTTGTTGTGAATCTTCTTTATATTGGTACATGTCCCGCATATTACGATGTATATGTAGCCCTTGCATGGATGGATGGATAGATGGATGGTGGGATGGTGATGGAAATGAAGGGTAAACTAAGTTTTAAATCAAAGTAGCTTAATTGCAATCCTCGGGGGGCCAACTACGTTTCCCTGACTGACTCTCTGTGTAGCACGCAATAACTGCTAAGCAAACACGAGGGAAAGGAAGGAAGAACGAGTTTGGTTTACGTTGCCGATGTTTAATTTCAGATGAGAGTTTAATTAAAAACTAAATGTTTTCACAACAGTTCTACAGAAATGTTTGAGTCAAGCCAGTTCAATCATTCATTCAGCACGGATCGGATCACTTCCCGCTTTGTACGTATCCCAGACGGAAAGTTGAAATGGTTTGGACTGTAATTATTTTAGACTTACATCGTCACTTCAAATCTTCTCTCTCCATCCATACGTCGGATGCAAAAATAGGGCATATGGAATGGAATGGTCGTGGGGTGAAGCTTGTGGTGATGAAGTGTAGAGGATCGACGCTATATGAAAAGTTATAGTAAAGGAGATGAGGTGGGCAAAGAGGGTTACTTCTATGCCTGGACTTTAACTTCCGGGGATTTATTCATATCCGTCACATCCATCCACATTACTTTGTCAGTAAGTGCCGCACAAACATACATGGGAAGGGAAGGAAATAAATTTATTATTTCAGCGTAAATATTCACAAGCATAGGCAACTCTATATAGACTCTATCTCCCACGCTAAAAAATGTCAGGTTCCATTATCATTACTCGTCAATAATTAATCTAATTTGTCAATTCCCCTGATAAGACAAAGATTATCAGGGTAGAACCCTCACTGAATTTCACCTGGGCAGAAAAGCCTGTGTGCTTCCTTATTTGACGTTGTTTATTTATTTTGCATTTAAGAAATGAAGAGAGGTTGCATCTAAAGGGCAAGGTGACAGCGACAGCTCACAATTATTTTTTTCCTCACACAATCAAATGAAAGAATGAGAGAAACTCGACCACTTGGTTGGGGGTATTCATCTCCGAGAAAAATCTGGTTTCCCAAGAATTACGATTGCTTTACTTACTTCACCTCGCACTTTTTAATACCACCAGGTAACAATCTTCAATAAAAAATGTCTGAAATTAAACTAGATAACAGGAAGGTTGGCTTCTTTCTGCTCTTTGTTAACAGGCTTTATTACCACACCACCAGCAACACTGCCATTCTCCTATCCTCTTCTGCTGCTGTTGTTGAGCCTAGGACTTTGTTTTATTTTCTATACGTTGACTTGCATTGCATATTGCATTGCATGCGAGGTGCTTTGTCTTCTTGACTTGTGAATCGGAGGAAGGAGATTAAAATCGTGCAGTGGGTGATCTCTCACGGCTGGTCAAACCAGATCAGCCATGTCAAAAATTAAGGTAATACAAAATGAATTTCCCCATTAAAAAACATTAAACCTATAATAAAATGCAGCAATAATAGTCTGGGCATCGTTAAGTCGTTAGACATTCTAAATTGTCAATTGTCTTTGCTAATAGAATCTGTGCATGAGGAATGAGGGTAAGAACAGAACATCTTTCTGGCAGACATGGCAAAAATTTCTAAATTATATACCGTCAATTATTAACGACAAGCAGTAGCTCACGATTTTCGCAATCAGTTTAATTGCGACGTATAACCAAACAACACACAAAACAAAAGAGAATACCTAACCACTGGTACAACAACTGCACTCTCTCTCTATTGCTACGAAAAATGCCATACCTAGATACTTTATAACATCATCCCTATAATTTATTGCAATCTGTGTGTACTTAAGAAAGAGGTAGTCATATGCAGATTGCCTTCGTTTTTACCACCAACAATCTTTTCTTCCTGCTTTTTTTACTTACTCCCATCATTTTCCCTCACAAAAATACAAAAAATGCACATCCTCAGTGCTCTTTGCAGATGCGAATAATGGAAATCTAACGACTCTCAACTCCCATTCTTGAGTAGGATGAAGGAAAATTGAGCCTTTATATGCTTTATTATTATTACATAGGATATAATTACGAATCAAAGAAAAGATGCATTTAAAGTCAATTCATAGTCATGTTGACTGGTAAATGTACAAAATTCGCTAGTTTGCTATTGCAAAATTAGTGAAGTCAATAGGAATTATATCCTGAGTGACCTAGGGTATGGAATGTATGGGGATTCTTCTGGTCTATGATACCAAAGCAACCAACCCAAAGGACTTGTTCCATGCATCATATCTGCTATGGAAACCTAGACGGCAACAAACTTTACCCATAGCCAGTAGTAGGCAAATTAAGCAAAGGAGTGACATGGTTTGAGTAAAATTAAATTGAGTGAACTTTAATTCGGTTCGTTCGTTGTTGAGGGTGTAGCGTGGAGGATTAAAACTGGATGGATGGATAGATAGATAGAGAAAGCAGGGTATAAATATTTTATAGGTCTCATATCTCAATCAAATATTCATTAGTTCTTAACTTTAGTTTTGGGTTTTGGTGGTAAGTTCCATACCAACGCAATGGCAAAGTGAAAGTTCTCCAACTCCCTTTCTCTCTCTTCTGTTTTATAGAAAAGACAGAGAAAAGTACGACGACGATGTAAATAGTTGGATTGCATTATTCTTCCTTTTCTCTGTTCCATTTAAGCTTAACTTTTGTGTTTTGTACCTGCAAATGGATCGTCTGTCTCGTCCTCTGTCCAAGGAGAGACGGAATCAATTGGCTCCCCAACTAAACGTCCACTACTTACATTTAAGTTAAATTACCACTGGAACTGGCCTTTCGTTTAGTTGGCAAGGCAAGGGCAACTTTGTTGACTTTTACAGGCCCATATCATCCCATGCATATCAGTGGCTCTCTCGAAAAGGGAAGGCCATTTTTGTTCTTATTTCTCCTATGGCTTTCACTGTTTATTGATGATGCTCTGTCGTCTTTGCTCTTCTTCATCGAATCGACTTTTACTTTCTTTCACTTTTATCTTTGTTCGTGTTTATCCAAGTCAGTCAGCCTCAAATTCACTCACGCAGCCTTCCTTTCCATGTCTTACTTTTACCTAACTTTACACTCCTTCTCTGTCCTGTCCTGTCAAATCAACTCACCCAAATAAAGTTTATAGCTTTTATTGGCAAAATTATACCTGGCTTCGTGTCACTACTGAAGGGTGAAAAGGTGAACCCGCGATGTGTAGTGTGAGTTCAAGAAGCCAAAGAAGTGGAGGAGTGAGTGAGAGTGGAAAAGTTTCCTCGTCTGCTAATTATTCTTTCCAATTCTTTTCTTCCTCCTTCCTTTCTCTCGAAATGTACTGCTGATCCCAATTTCCTCGACTTCATCAATATTTCACACTGGGATAGGAATAATTGCAATGCCTCATGGAATGGAAGGAAGACATGCCGCCCTTCCTTTTCTCCTAAAGTTGCGTCGTCGGTCTTAGTTTCTTCATTCCAATTATTGCTCGTGTAAATTACAGCCCTTAGTCAAGGATTAGATTGGAATGGAAGTGTCTTTGATAATGACATAGAGGGTTGGGGTCGTCGTAATTAATTGCCAAAAATGCTTTATATATGCTTGGCTTAATCCGTAATTTCTGGTTTTTCTTCCATTATTGTTCCTCGCTTTCTCTACGGTTGTATTGCCGTTGGCGGGACATTTTTTTCAGAATTTACCCCACAGTAGGAAAAAGACTTGGGCAGGCAGGCACACCCTAAAAACTTTCATCATCATCAGTGACTCCAGAGTCCCTTTTTCATTTTATATTTTACAGCCCTTTAGAATAGAGAGAGAGAGAAAGCTAGGAAAGAGTTAAAGAAAGAAGACAATAAATAAAATGTTTAATAAATGTTCCAAGCTTATTCCATTAAATTAAGAAAATTTTTACTACAGTTGGAACCAACTTGTAAAACAAATTTGAAAAGTTTTATTTCAGCCCCAAAAAAACCACAAAAGAGGGAATGTTGGGGTGGTGGTGATGGAAGAGTTAGTTAAGTACATAAGGTTGGTAGGAGATGGAAGAAAGGCTTCCGAGTTCGATTTCCTCTCCAGTTTGTTCTCATGGAATATCTTTATATCAAAAACTGGTCTGATGATATGAAACGCAAAAACTGGGTAAAAGTAAAAGTATAGCTTCGACAGAGCGAAACAATTCCACTCGATAAAACATGGGTACGATTATTATGGAAACTTTAGGAGAAAGAGCGTCGAATGGAGTAT
This sequence comes from Isotomiella minor, assembly GCA_034696445.1. Classification (NCBI taxonomy): domain Eukaryota; kingdom Metazoa; phylum Arthropoda; class Collembola; order Entomobryomorpha; family Isotomidae; genus Isotomiella; species Isotomiella minor. Next base: position 17,093 of record JAQIWU010000243.1, read on the forward strand.
CATCCATCCAACCTCCAATATCAAAAATGAAAACTCCATGGACTTCCCAGCATCTGTTCTCTCCCACCAAAATCTAACACGAATCAGTAAGCAAAGAGTTGTTATTATTAGCAGAGAGACCCAGGACTACTGAACTCAAAATAACCGAGGAAAGAGAAAATTATCGAATGGTCCTCTCTCTCTCAGACTGAAACTGAAACCACGGGCATTGGTTTTGCTCATCATCATCATAAACCCAGAAGGATAAAGAGAAATAATAATAAATTAAAAAGGTCCCTTTTTGCAATGAATGTGAATGCGATGGGAAGAAAGAGGAGATGAGGTACCTGTAAAAAAAAAACTTTGCACATAAGCTGTCATAAATTATTAAGCACCTTTTAAATATCATCAAGAGCTAACATCTAATAATAACACAACATGACATCAAAATATATTACCAAGCGTACACATTTCATTACGACTTGGTTATTTTTATTATTATTAGTTACACAACTAAAATTACAAGACAACTCCCTCTCTCCCAAACCCATTATGTTTTTACGGCTTTTGAATTCACATCTCTCCTCGGTTTAAAGATATGATTTCCAGTTGAATTGAGAAAAGCAATAATTAGCCAAGGAGGAGGTGACCACATTTATTTTTATGCCAACTTTGAATTCTTTAAAAAAAATAATTGAATATCCATTTGAGCGAGAGTAAATTATAGACCACGAAAGCTAATTCAGTCTTTAAATGAAGGGAGAGAGAAAGAAAGACATGGGTTTTTCACAGATGCTTCATGAGTTTGTCTCGTATGAGGAGACGCAAAATCCTTTATTTATTTGCAAGAGGAGAAAGAAGAAGAGGGGAATGACTGCATGGAAATGATGCAAATTTATTTGTTTGGCTGTAAAACTAAATGCAAAATTACAGAGTAGAAAACAGCGAGGTTGTGATTTTTTGCCTGTTAAAATCCACAATTCAAATAATGCCGACAGAAATTCGGTAAGATTTATGGCTTCTGGGTTGGTCTTTTCCCCTCATTCAGTCCTTCTTGGTCAAGCATTAAACCATTACGTTCACCATGCCAAAACAAAGCAGATGAGAGTCTAAAACCCGAAGCAGTCGCTATATTTAGAAGTTGCACGTAATAAAGTAAGTGTTTAATAGCTGATGTCCAAAAACAAAGGGGAAGAAGGGATAACACAGTGGGAAATCCTTTGTCTTCTTATTTTGCACGTAAACGAAGCAGCCAAGAAGACCTTTTATGCGTAATGTAGTAAAACCGGCATCACATCAACATCATTTTAGTATCGGTTTTGGCTTTGAGTTTGAGGAAGCGACGAGACGACCGAGAACGGCTATAAAGGACTGACACCACCAACAACACAGCCACAGGATGATGACATGGATGGTGGTGGTGGGGGGACTCGTTATAGTCATCTTTCCATGTCACATTCATCTTATTATTGGGCACATTATTCGCAATTATTCACATTCTTGGGCAGGAGCGGATGTGAAACCTATGGCAGCGTCGGGGACAACTAAAAGACTATTGAAAAGAAGAGGAGGAGGAAGGATATTCCCCCCGCATGAGTGCACCCTTTCATGTCTTTAACGCACAGAATTTACTGTAATTAACATGCCTCCTGCTTTCGTTTCAATTCCGACTATCCAATTCAATTCAACTCATCCATGTCCAGGCAGACGTATATACCTCATCATCTGATCTGATCTCCTGTCTTGTGCCACACAATTCTCCGTGCAGTCAAGTGAGCTAACGAAGCTCAGGAAATTATAGCGCCGAGTCCAAGCAATTAATGGCATACACCGCCGTATGCATGACTACCTCCTTGCCTAATGCCAGGGTCAGGATTGACTTTCCTTTTGTCACAGGGTGACAATGTGTCTTCTTTTTACTCATTATCATCCAATCACTGACAATACTTAATTTGACTGTTGTATATATCCTTTCTCCGGTAACGGGGGGAAATCAGTCCGAATGGGCAACCTACTTTTACTTTTTCCTATTCCATGCCTTTTATTTGGCAAGCAAAATCCCTTCTTTTAGTCAGGACTTTGGGATCTCGCAAAAATATCTAGGAGTGCGTGAAAGATATTAAGTGGGGCAGGAAAGGGTAATTTGTCTGGTAATAGAATGCAGCTGCCGTTCATAGGGTATTCCTTCCTTGTTTGCTGGTTGCAGAGGCAAAATCGTGGGGTCAAACGTTTAAATAAAAAATCCAAAGGCAATAATAAAAGAAAGCATGTAGCAGCGCAATGCAAAAGGATGGGAACAATGAGTTCTGAACGGCAGGACAGGACAAGGCAGTGGTTGCTGGGTAGTCAGAGTAATGTCGCATAATATTGGAATTTGGAAGTTGCAAGTGGGACATGGAGTCTAGAAATCTTGGTCCTTCCTTGTGTTTGTGTGTAGAGGAAGGGTAGGGTACACTCTGATGCTATGTTGATGTTGATAACCATAACAAAAGTGATGAGGCTTTTTGGTCGTTCCAAAAAATGGAGGACCCTTTTCCTCTGCGCATATAATATGAAAGATGCACCAGTTTGAGAAAATGGGATCTTTCCTTGGTTGGTCTTTTGGACTCCTTCCTATTCTCCTTGCTTTGTCCTTTAATATCTTTTGATAAAAGGTGGGTACGCCAAAAGGTATAAAGAAAATGTAGTATAGTACACCATCCAAGATGAATCCGTGTATAGCAAGTGAAGTACCGTACGTAGGGGAAATGATTGAATTAGCTGGAGTTCCCTTTGTTAGTCTTTTCCAGGTAAGAAAGATGCAGATCGAGAAAGTGCATTCTTTTCTTCCTTCCTTTCATGCTTTAAAGATTCTTTTAAACTTTCATCGGATTCGTGCAAAGGACTGGTTCGAATATTGGAAGAGTTGTGGATGCGCAATTTAAAAAAATATTATATTTCTTCCATAAGAAGACGGGACTTATTTTAGACGAAAGAACGATTACTTCGCGGTACATTAATTATTTTTCCTCGTCCACTGTCAGGCGTTTGTGTGAAACCGCAGAAAGACTTACCCCACCACTCGTTGGTGTGAGTGGGAGATTATAACTAGGTAGTTAACTAACCAAACCAGTAAGCAGTTAAAGCACCTTTTAAAAACACAGTTAAGTTACGTGTTAATGTTATGCAATCACTGAGTTTCAAGACTTATAATTTACAGCACTACAACACCTTATTATTATAACCGTGAGTTGCGGGAACAACTCACCTTTTGTGTCCTCTTCTCAGCGTTGATGGTCCATGCCACCATCAAGTAAGTACTTGACATTTCTCTGAGTTTGTGGTCTTGATGATGGTTTGCAATCAAACACTTTGGTCTCCCAAACAAAGGTTTCGTGATCCACATAACGTGCACACATGAACGTTAATCTGTCATTCAATTCGTCAATATTTTTTTGCGATCTTATGGGGAATAACTTCCTTCACTTCTGGTTTGTCCGTGAAAAAATTCCTAGAAATAATAGCGTTTGTCAATAGGATGTGCGTTTGTTCAGAGAGAGAGAGGGTCTGAATTGAATGGTATTTAATTTAATTACACACTTGAGGAATGTTGTTGCTTCTCTCCTGACCATTTTTTCTATACTTTCTTGAACTACGATATATCCGTTTAACACACTTTGATTGTCCCAGAGAAGAGGTTTGATTTGTATCCTTCCACTTTCTTTAGTTAATAACGCTCACCTTGCCTCAAAAATGTTTTTTTGAGACAATCAGCGTCACCCCTTCTTATGATTTAATGCTTATGGGACGTCACGTTAGACCAACCAAGTGCATGATTGGGCTCATCCTTCATGCGTTGTTATTTATTATTACGCTACATGCCTCTATGCCTTGTTACAAAGACGACTCTCGAAATTTTGATTAAAATGAAAGGTGATAATGGAAAGAAAAGAAAAGAAGACAGGGTTTTTTGTCACTTTATCTTTGCAAAAGAATTTCCTTGTGTTGTTTTGTACCAAGTGTATCGCTTCTTCATTACTACCAACCACCCTACGATTACTATAGTACCCATTCTCTCTCATCATCATCCTCCTCCTCATCCGTCCTGCGGTGAGGTGAGAGAGAGAGGGAGAATAATGAGACGGTACTTAGATATAGATTGTATATTTACAACAAGCAATAACAACAAACAACAGCAACACGTTAAAATCCATTACGTCGGCCACCAACCAGGGGTTGCATTACTACTACTATTTATTGGCTTTCAAACAAAGTGGGAGGTATCCCTCTATCTGTACCTGGATGGGTAGAAAAAGAGAGAGAGAGAGATACTAGATAGATAGATAGACAAAGAGAAAGGACCGAGACAGGGTAGATAGATAAATAGTTTCAGAAGACGAGATAAATGCAGAATCCAAATTGCATTCACAGTTGTGTGTTAAATTTCTCATGGCGATGAGGTTTCGTGTGGTCCTTTCTTTATATATATATATTACAACAAACAACATTAGCCTCTGCAACTCAAGAAAAAATGCTAAGAGGCGGAATTCCTACCTGCCTGCCTGCCCCGTCTTTCTTGCCTGAGAAATGCAAATAAATTTAAGAAAGATATAAAGTTTTATCCGGTTTGGGTTTAAGAGAGAGACTACATCTTAAACCAGTTTAAAATTGGCGAGCTAAAGCGAATGGATGGATGGATGAGTCAACTCAATGGGAGAGAAAAAAACCACTCTTTTTCCGTCTTTCTTGTCTTTTGGAGTTGAATTCACTTAACCGTGACAACCAACCAACCACACCAAGAAAAAAGTTCCAATTCTAAATTTATCGATTTAAGAGAATGACTTTTTATACCTTGGAACAACGTGGAAGAGGAAGGAATCAAAATGCAATGATACGAACAAACATGTCGCTTTTCTCCTTCCTCTCTCTATTTTTTTCTTCTCTTCTGATCTCAATGAATGTCTTTAAAGAGAGAGAGAGAGGAAAAAAGACAAAGCGAGTGGATTTTCCTTCATTAACCAAGTTTTCTAGGAAATATGCTCTCTTGTGTAGAACATTAGAATGTCATAAAAAAGTATTTACTTTTGTAAAGACAAGCATTGTGGTTTGCAAATGCCAGCCAAGTTAACAACGCACGCATGTTACTAATTATTATCGTTCTATGTAATGGCATCACTTCCCTGTACGAGAAGAGCTTTTAAAACTTGGCTCTGGTTTCCTTTGTTGTGTCATTTCGCGCAATCAACGATATCAATCCAGGCTTTTACAATCCATGCCTATTGCCTTCACTTTAAATGTCGAGTTGACTTTTGGACTTGGCTTCTTTCTTCCAGCTAAAAACCTTTAAAATTGAAAGCTGAAGAATTCCGTCAGTTTGAGTCGAGTCACAGAGGAAAAAAATATTTTACGACCAACATATTTTCCGCATTTTCTTTTAGAAGAATTGGATTTTTTTTCAATTTCTTTAGTATTTACCGTTTAGCTACCTACTCTTTGAAAAGAAGACTGTCTTTTCCAAAGATTGGGATGGCAGGAAATGTGTTTTGTTCGTTGGTGGTATTCAAATTATTTGACAACAAGACACGAATAACACAAACCATATCCAACCAGAAAACTGAGCTAAAGTTCTTCTTGTCTTCATATATAAAGCCAATATCCATGTGTGCGGGATGGGATTGTGTGTGTGGAGGATACTCTTTCTTTGGTTTGATTAGGAGTGGGATTTGGATTGCGGTAGGCAAAGTAATTCAATGGATGTTCCATTATGCAAAAATGTGGTACATTCACTTTTTTATCGTAAAGAATCTTCTTTTAACCGCGGAACGTAGCTAATCGCAAATGTCATGCTTCTGCTACCGATACTGCAATCGCATCCAACTCACGGTTCTTTGAAACCCGTAGACCAAGTTGCACAACCCTACAGAAAGAAACCAGACAAGACTTTTATCAGTTTACTCTTTTCCTTACTATCGTTTGCTTTGGTGCGAGACTGTAAGTGATTTCTATTTGAAAGTGATTTGGCTTAGTTGGTTTGCTGGTTTGTTATGTTGATGTTATATCTTTCTTTGCAGTTTAAAAACTGACGACATTTTCAGGGTCTGAAGCACAAAGTATAGGTGGGTATGTGGTAAAATTCTGACGGTGTGATGTGCGAGCAGATTTGTCCGTCAGGCTTACTGCTTTTACTCAAGAAAGCGAGTACTGCATTAAGTCCAAGTTTCCCTTGAACTTGACGAAACGGAAGATGTGTTTAGAAGCCCACAATCTCTGCTTTGCTTACACCATGTCTAGGTTTCTTTTTCTACACACTGGTTGTGAAGTGCTTTCCCACCCAACTCAGACAGAGACAGCGGGTTGTTGAGCAGATTTCAAGTTGCGAAAGAAAAATTCTAAGCTTCTCCAATGTTGCTTAATGTTGTTACGGCGGAAAGGATAGGAGGCTACCCACCCACCCGGCTTTTTCTCTTGAATGAATGAATGAATGAACATCCCTCATCCACACGCTGGGCTTTTGGATGCATTTAGTCTGCTGCATTAGGGGAGCTTTTGGTGATGGTGAAAGTGAGAGTGGTGGTGCAGTATTTTAGGGAGTACAGTAGGAGGATTGCAGGGTGGAAACAGCAAAAGAGAAAGAAGAGATGATGCCTCAGGTTGTGTTGTGTTACAGCTTATAAGCCTAAGCGCGTTCCTTCCTCGTCTTGTTTTCTCTTCCTTCTTTCTTTCTGTAGCTTTTCTCAAAATATTATTTTATCATCATCTCCATCACAATCCCTCTTCTTTTAAGGGAAAGGTATGCTTCATCCAGAGAAGTGCAGTAGTTAGACAGACACCAACGGGGAAAGCATAGAAGAGACGGATGAAGAAGAGCGATGATGGTAATAAGGATGATGCACTTGACTACACTTCCACTCATCTCATCTCAACAAAACTTATACACGCACACGCATCAGCAGCAGACACACACACACAGGCAAACCAGACTAAAACTACTAATGGCAAGACCCATCATCTCATCATTTCATGCTGTTGCTGTTATGTTGGCTGCTTCTGGTACTGCCATGGCAAGATGTGGAGAAAGTTGTCTGTGTGTGGATGTGGATGTCTTGTGTAGTTAATAGCACTCATGATTTGGATTGGATAACTTTGAGTTTAGAGTTAAGACAGGTATAAGAAATCAGAGACTTTCCAGCTTCCTCCTTCCAACACTTTGGGGATGGAGGTATGGAAGTGAAAGCGAAGGAAGGGGATGGGATGTGTATGGATGATGATATGATGGGATGCGTTGGAGAGAAGACGCTACGAAATAAATATCTGTCTGCCTCAACTTTGACTCATCGTGACGTGATAAAGCATTACAGCATTACGTAAATGACACATCCTACATCAAGGCAAGAAGCCGAATTATGTTCTAAACACTTTTTTTTTACCATCTTGCAACTTTTTCCTTTCTCCGTTGTCAGTCGTTGATGTTGCTATACCTTTGGATAGTTCCTCTCTTTCACCTCCCTCCTGACTAAGTTTTTAAAAGATTCAAATTCTAGTCTATTTGTTTTAACCCCCCACACACAAACCGCTTGTACTCATATCATACGTATCATCCGGTTTATAGCTTGGGAGTCCTATGTTTGGAGAAGAACATTACTCAAAGTTTACACAATTGTTTCATTTCTTTCAAGAGTTGTGCATAAATTAAATTTTTACGCGATGTGGTTTTATCTTAAGTTGGTTATTTTTCAGAGTCGCCGTGTGTATAATAAAGGCAAAAGGTAAATAAATAGTCCAGGTTGTCAGCCAAGGACTGCTGCTGCGTGTCAGTTTGTGTAGATTATTGGAAGCGTGTTAATAGTTTTCTTAGACCTTACTGCGGCATCCCTTGATAAAATAAAAGCGGAGAAAGTCTTTTTGCCCTTCCAAGACAACTCTTTGACATTTCAACCAAGCCACACAAGCTAAGTTAGTTGTAGTGCATCCACACACACATAATTAGATAGATGCATTTGTGAACCGGAGAAGAACGGAAAACAGAAACAGTACTAAGTCATAAAATATACGATGTAGAAAGGCGCAAAAACTTTTCCCACGAAATGGGATGTGGTATAGTTGATTTGAGCTGTAGTTCCTTTTTCTTTCTTCTATGCATATTCACATCCAACATCACAGACAAAATTCTGACCCATCCAGATCTAGACGTACGAAATGGACGAGATTTTGTTGAAATAAAACCGAGGAAAAGAAGAACAAGAAACTAACAATGCAAATGCTCCACCGACCGAGGAGAGAGTGAATGTGGACGTGGATAAATATACGCTCGGAATGAAGCAGTGTATAATGAGATGAGCTGCGATGGAATTCACTCTTTAAACCACAAAGTCGCCGACAATTTCACTAATTAATTTTATTCTGGGACATCCTCCTCCTTTAAAAATCATCCACTTTGTACATAGTCAAAGTCAAGTGGGGGAGGAAGGATATGATCCACCACTACGACTATGATATTACTACTGTCTCCCACTCATCCCATCTAAATTGAACTCGTGTCCTTCCTATAGCCCTTCAGACGATGTGTTTTATAGAAGGGGAAAGTCCTCCTTCCTTCCTTAGAGTTAGTCAGAGATGGATATATTCGATTACGTCGCATCACAAGTGAAAGGAAGAGTAGTAAAATTTTATTTCCTTTCGCAGTCTCTCTCTCCTAACTATTCTTTCTTTTTGTCTGTCGATGACTATGACTAATCTCTGGCCAAATGTAGTAATGTAATGTAGTAAAGAGTTACCACCACCACCACCATAACCACTACTGCGAAACCACAAATCCTCACTCCTATTGCTTTACTCTCTGCGACTTTAGTCGTTATCCAAAGAGATCCCGTAAAATCCAAATGAGTATTCCATTCCACTCAACTCTTCATTCGTCTCTCTCTCTCATTTCATCCAGGCTTTGGCTTTCTTTGCTTTACTTTCTTCTTCTTCTTTGTCATTGACTTACTTTCTCCCTTCTCTCCATTCCTTCCACGATATGGCGTGGAATGTGGGCCGGAGAGCAGAGAAAGGAGATGAACGCGAGCCAGAACAGAGCAACCAAACTGAATAAGTGAGAGTTTAAGAATAAATTGGCTTTTATTCCACAGTTGGTTTGGTTCAGTTCAGTCAGTAGATCGATTCTAGTTGCCCTATATTGGTTTCGATATTTACTTTCCCCTCCTGCTAAAACAGGAGAAAGCAAGTGGGGTACTACGGTACAAAGAGGCAGGCAGGCAGGGTCCGATCCCTCATGGAATTGAATAAAAGAAAGGATAGTCTCTCCAGTTGAGTAGTCACAGTATTATACTACAGCCCAGGACGTCAAAGAAGAAGATTAAGATTAGGAAGAAATACTTTACTTCTGTCAGACAGACATCCAGGGATTTAGTATTTGTTGCAGTGGAACCAAAGAACATGATCTCCTCTCGTTTCTCTCTCTCTCTCCTGTACAACAGCACTATCAAAAGTTTGTATCAGGTTGAACTCCTGGCTTTTTGCAATGTGATGACACACTGCTCAAGAGGCTCCTGCACGTGCGAATCATGATACCAGTGTAAGATGTTGTTGGAGTTTAGCCTGAAGAGAAAAAGAAAGTAACGTTTCTGAGTCCTTTTTTTAGGACTTTTGATTGTGGACGAGGTAGTCATATATACTTAGCATTATGCCGTTTGATCTCAGCATAGATAGGCCTCAGTTTTTTACTCATTTCCGCTCGGTATTGATGATGATACGGTTTGTTCCTTGTAGGGTAGCGGAACAGGAAGTCTAGAAAGAAATGACTATACCTATGTTGAGAGAGGTATCACTCGGTATACCTTGAAATGTGTAAACATCATACTAGTCGATTCATGGACTCTATCGATTTACTAAATTGTTCCCGTACTAAATGGGGGTTTGCGAAACCAACCTGATTTCCAAAAAAATTGAGGGCAAAAGTATTCTTTTTTCATAACTCGAGTAGTTGCAAAATTTAGGTTACGAACTTGCAAAGTAGTTACAAAATAAACGTACAACTTGTGTACTTAAATAGATAGTCTTCTCTCTGATCTACTCTCGTTTGGTTGACTTTAAGCTGTTGAAATGTTTGTTCTTCTTGGATTTCAACACTCATCAAAGCATAAGCTTGTTAATTTCTCTTATTGAAGTTTTATTTATTTGTCATTGCGAAATCACGATAGAGTAAATAGCAAGTTTATTTTAAGAATGAGAGTTGGATCGACACCGAATCGAGAGAGCAAACTTAAAACCTAAAGTCAAGGAGAAAGCTTTAGCTCTTTCGACCTAAACAGTCATCCATCCTTACTTAGGTAAAAACATGACAGGTCTGTGCATGCAGGAAGGGAAAATGGAGAAGGCAAAGTAGGAGGAACCAAAACTAAAGAATTGGAGTTAAATAGAAGGTTGCAAATGTTATTTATCTATTGCGAGACAGATTATTTATGTATGCACTCCATTTTCACTGCTTTCTCCATTTCTATTTGCTCCCTCTGACTACTCGGTTCATTTCCAGTAAAAGTAAAAGTGAGGTGCTTGGAAGGATGCGTGTGTTTCCAGATTTTAGACTTTATGTCACAACTTTTAAGCTTTCGAGCCAAGTATTTGAATAACATTGAGAGGCATGAATATATTTGAGTAGAATTTTCATAATTTTTATTCCGAAACATCTATAAGCAGCAGGTAATGTCGGAAGGAAAGAGGCAACTTTTTATTGAAACTTTTAGTTTCTCATTTTCTTAAAGATTACGAAACTGATCACAGCGTATTTGTCGAAAACAAATTTCTGAATTTTTCATAGACGAGTGAAATTCTTGATGCTGGCGTGTGGTAATGATATGATGTGTATTCTACCAAAAACTTTTATTTTGGGAGTTAGATTATAAAATGTTGTTTTTGAAACTTTGATTGCATCGAAGTTTTTTAAACATTTGATTGCAATTGGAAATACAAAACATTTTTTTAAATGAATGACATGCCATCGTCAATGATTAACGCTTGTAGGTGTTTGCCACTTGCCATTATTTATTATCACCATGCACATGGAACCAAATTGTCTTTGCTTTATACGATTGAACACTGAACGGTGTCTCAGGTATTCATTCTTCCTCTTATCCATTCATCTTCTTCTTCTTTAGCGTACGTCAATCAGTCAACAGTCCATCAGTTGAACAATGTTGTCATTATGACATTGAAGCAGCACACATACACAGAAAGGGTGTCATAACTAAAGCTTGAATGTCATAGAGAACTTGCCGAATTAGGATTTTACACATTGCTATTTTGTGCAATATTTTTATTTAGCCGTCTGCAGGCCGAATCACTGATACTAATCAATATTCATTCAACGTTCGTCGCTTTGCAGCAGTGCCATTGTGTGGCAAAGACCTACATCCTGTGAATGTTCGCAGATCTGTTTGCAGATCTTCACCGCGTGTTTTTATTCTTGAAAAGGGAAATCAATAACATTGCACCAGGAACGATTGATGTCGAAATTACTAAATTAAAGTTGGATAAGATTAAAGCATGATTAAAGTCTTCGAAGTTCCTTCAAACTTATTTTGATTATTTGAGCATAATGAATGACACACATTAAATAGGACAAGGATGGCCGTCTGTAAAACAATGACATTTTTGTCAATTGTATTGCACATAATCCCAGCTTGCCTGTGGAGAGTGATGGCTTGAACTTAAGGGAAATGTCGGGGATGACAAATCAATTGTTTGGTAATCAATCTGAACAATTTCAATCTTTCTAAAAGGGCGACATTAGAATACATAAAGAATTTCGTTGCCTGTTTCTACCAAGAATGTTTTTAAAAAGTTGTCATGGCAAACAAGTAACGATGATGATGAGCTGAGTTTCCCTTACAACTAACTTTGGAACAAAGTAGCATGGATATAGAACTTTGGGTGTAAAACTGAGATGAAATAGCTTGACTCGACTTTTAGGGTGACTGACTTAATTTAAAGTAAGACGGAGCAGGTTGAAAGTTGAGTCAGTGATTCATTCTAATTATGAATAATGGTAAATTACACAATGTAAATATACTGGAGGCGAAAGGAGGAAGAAGAGAGCCTCCTGTAAAGAAGGGAGAAAGCGAGTCATGTTATTAGTTTAGGTAGTTGGACGGAGAGAAGGGTGAGTAGGGTTCTCGTGTCTACCTTTCTCCTGTCCTGTCCAAGTTCATTAACAGGAAAATGAGAAAGTTTAAAGTAAACGCTGCTTGCTATTGTAACTCACATTTCGAACTAAATATTTGTCTTTGAATGAATGAAGAGGAAGGGGGCACAAGTAGCACTTGAAGGAGCACAATGGGTGGGTGAAAGTATGTATACCTTACTTACTAGTCATAAAGTATGTAGTTTCGTTCTTACTTTACCCCAAAAGTTAAAAGAGAGAATGGGTTGGCTGGCATTGGAGAGGGTGGAGACGTAAAAGAAATATGAATAGACTCTCCTTTGGATGACAAGTTGAACGCAACTGAAATGGATATCTTGTCCTCCTGTGGAGTGGCTAAAGAAGAAGAGGAAGAAGAAATAACAGAATTGACTTGAGTGGAGGAAAAGAAGATACATAACACAGTCTGTAGATTCTCGTCTCTCTCTCTGGGCGACCTGAATCTCAAGAATGGAAGTGGAGGAATGTAAGAATATGCAAATAAAGAAGTCAAAGTAAAGGGCTAGATGGGCTTAATTAAATTTACATTTGTAAAGAATGGGAGCAAATGAATGGAGTAGATGGCAGGAGAAAGTGTAGCTTTTCTTTTCCTCCGTAGGAGTGGATTCGTTAATAAGTTGTAAAAAGTTGCTTCGTTTGAGAATGAAGAATGGCCTGAAATTTCTTGTTGAAGGAATATTTTGTATATTTCCAAGAATCCTTGATATATTCCTTGGCCGAATAAGACAGAAGACCACAAAATCCATGATGATCAGATCAGCTTCAGCCCAAGCTGTATGCTGGTGTGTGAGTGAGTGAAAAACGTAGGTATATGCACATCTTTGAAATGAAATTGAAGGAAATTGGAAAGTGGAAAAGTCTGTGTCTTTCAAATCAAATTGTCACTCTAAATCTCACATTATCGTAAGTTTCACCTGAACGACAAAGAAAGGAATTAAGAGAGAAAAGTACTGTTGCTTTGCGTTAGTCGTCCTCTGCTTTCTAATGAAGCAAAGTGGGTTCAGGAAAGAAAATGTAAATGCAGAGAGACAACTGAATGGGTTTCACGCAGCTAAAGGGAGAAAGTAGCGTACGGTGTTATGTCTTGCACGCACATTCCACATTCGTTCGTTTGTTGGGGGAAAGGAACTCGTCTCTTGACTGCTTTACAATGAATACAATCTGACACTGCGACACCGCAACCACCGGTTTAAATTATTCTCCTCTGCTTCTCCCGTTGTTAACTTATTTATTTACCATTTCTCCATTACACTTGTCACACGCTGGAAGGTGTCACCCTTGCCCTTCTATAAAATACTTTGAAATGGTAGAACGCGGATGGGGAAACACCTTACCTTCTTCACTCACATATGCCTTCTTTTTTTACATGTTAACTATTTGCTTTAGATTCGATATGCTGATTCATGTAAGAAAAACGATGCTCACATTTATTCTTCTTTCCAATATTTATCCAGTAATTCAATCAAAGTTGTGGTACGTTATTGCCATAGAATGGGATCCTGTCTCGTGACTTAATTTATTTTGAGCGTGGAGCAATAAATTTGCCACAATTGTTAAACGGGGACCTCTGAAGGTATGGGAATCAAAGGTGAGGAGGTGACAAAATCAAGTAAATTGCCCAGGAGGTGGTCAAACCCTCGTTTCTAAAATCAATTTTCATCTGGCGTAGTCACTCTCCTGCATTCATTGTTCGTTTGATCCCTTTTGTTCTCGGACTGGTTCGATTGAGTTGGAGTTATACTGAAGTATCTTCATTTTTTCGTAAATACAAACCCACTAATTGTAAGCTCGGCTAAAAAATAGCTTCACTTGACTCTGATCTATGATTTCGCAACTCC
>JAQIWU010000244.1:0-31005 GCA_034696445.1 Isotomiella minor
GCGTCATACATGCCCAACTGAACCTCCTTCTGTAGTCTTACGAGAGACTGTGCGTTAACGTTTCCCAAGTCCCCATAGACTGCAACGGAAGGCCACCAATCTTGTCCTTCGGTCATAGTTCTAAACCCAAAAATATCTGAAATGCCCTCCTCGCTTCCGCAATGGTAAAAGTAAAATGTGTTTGGGGTCAATCCAGTCAGTTTGACTCGGTGGATTTGTTGTTTGAGATGATACACACCGGAATCCTCGAATGGCGTGGAGAACCCATCAGTCCTTAGTTTTTAGCACACATTAAAGTGTTTCTGTATACTTAAAGTTCTACAGTATTTTGCAGCTATTACCTCCACTGCCAAGGCATCCTTTGTCCATACTCAACAAAAGGCGTGCTGGTGTTGGCAGGAGTGCTCCATGTAATCACCATTTCCGTTGTAGGTGAATCTGAAGTGCAAAACAATCGTTCTCAGGAAAATGGTTCTTTTGAATCGATTATGAGTTGTGAAAGTAGAAGTAGTGTGTGGAAATGACCTCCGTACGCTATGTGGACATGTCTCGGTTGAGTATCAACTGCATAGTCCCGAAATATAGGGGGAAGGAGTGGGAATGATTGAACCGGAGCGGGGATGGGGGCAACAGGGACAAAGAGCGGGGCTGGAGTCACATCCTGACCCTGAACCAGTATCTTCTCCTGTCCAGTTGTATTTATTACTTGCCCTTTGACATAAGCGAGAAGCGTAAAAACCAAAACCGTTTTTGGGTAGTTTCTTCGGTCCATTATAAAAGTACCAAAATGGAGGGTAACAACTGATTCACAGTTGACAGTTACATGGAGTGAATTACATCCCGGGATGTGTTGAAAAATTGTATTCGGCCATTGTACTGTATGTATATAAAAATGAATCTGTACTATGGCCAATTGTAATTTAAGTATTGTCTGTGGTTTACAACTTGGTTTGCAATTAACAAGATATTGGTAACAATAAATTGTCAAACGAACCGCATACTAATGTATGTACTAAGATCCTCGATCCTCACAACTCACAAGGTAAGTAAAAGAAAATTGGAAACCAATCTCACAACGCCCCAACCCCCTTTTCGAGAGGTGCAGCGACGCACTTGGTTCCCTTCATCCAATCCGTTGTAAGCCTATGGAAAAGGACAAGGGAAGCTTTTTTTGCTCCAGAAGTGGTTTGGTTTGGGAAAGCAAGGAGGCTGGAGGAAAATAACGATGGTCTAAAAACCACCACTGGAACATTTCCTCTCCTCACCCACTTCACCTCCCTTCTCTTCTCTATCCGTTTGTCATGCAGGTACTGATTCAGTCAGTAATCATGATATGATGTAAATTGTAAATCCGATGAATTTATATACAGGAACAGGAAGACATTCTAAATGTGTCTGCGATTATTATCAAGCGAATAAAAATTTTAGATGGTCAAAATTGTTAACCCAAAAGAAACGCTAAGCTCAACACGATGAATAATGCGTGTGTAGGGTCGTTAAAAACTGTTTTTTGGTTGGGGGCATTGGGAGAATGCAAATCCGTATTAATTAGTTACTCTTCCTTAGGAGAAATTCTGTAAATCTCACAAAGCCCCAATACCAAACCACTCTCTCCTTTCCCTGGACATAAAAGTCAATTAAAGGAAAATCACCTCCACAAGAAAAGGACGGGGCACATTCTTTAACTTTTAACATCTCGTACGGGAATACCTTTTTATATGCCTCTAGATTGGAATTACCTTCGTCATCTTGTAAAGAATGACGCAAATGTAAAAGTCATAAAGACAATTCTCGTAACAATAAAAAATAATCCTGGAAAAAAGTAAAAGTTGAGTGGAGAGAATGGAGGAAACCTCGACGAGAACAAAAATTCTTGCTTTTCTTTCACCACTCAATTTCATCACGATGATGCGTAGAAATGAAATCACATATTTCTGAATGTATGCAGTTGTGCGTACATACGATTGATTTGACGACGACACACTTAAAAGATTACTAATGAACCATACAGGACGAGGGTAACATTACATAAGTCATTAGAAAACGAAGCGATGATGATGAAGGAAAAGTTGATAAAGTATAAAGTTGACTCCAAAAAGTTGAACAAGCCCCACGAACTTGAATCTATCCATCCATCCATCCGTCGACAGATTCCGACCCGAGCGAACAATCACATCATCTCAAAACTAAAAATCTACACTATTTGCAAAAAGGATTCGTCATTCCAATCAAAAAATCTTGACGCATTTTCTATAAAAGCCATATGTCAAATGAATGTAGGATCAATGACCTATGACCTGACCTCATTACAATGCAGTCTTGACAAGCTTCCCACCACCACTCCCATTGCAAAAGGAAAAGCGAAAGCTACAGAAACTTTTGAAGAGAAAAGAAGAATCGAGAGAGTGAAGTAGAGAGAATTCCCATTAAAAGCATACAGCTTTTGCCTTCACCCAGCTCTTTTTCCTGCTTAAATTCACGTTTGCATTTAAACCATGGTTTAAACTTGAGGACCTATCCCACACCCCCTGAACACTTTTCTATGGATCTAATGATACCCCTACATACCCACGAGTCTGGCCTATGTCCCTACTTAATGTCAACCCTAGGTGACTAGTGGGTGGGTCAGGGCCCCCCTTCAAACTTTGGGATAGGCTTTACAAGGTTGAAAAATTTGTGTGTTGATCGGGAAAGAATGAATTAATTGTGGGTGAACCACCCCCACATCACCTCCATCAAACACCAGATCCTATTAGCCAAGTCATCTGGGAGTCTGACCCAGAGACCCACCCCCACTCAAGTGGGTGGAGTTTCGAAATTTTGGGGGTAAATGAGGAAAAGTTGAGATTTTCCTTCACTCGTAGGTTGCGAAAGGAGCCTGGATCTTTGCAACGGAGAGGGATAAAAAGACGGGACTTGGACTGGAGGTGGATAGAAGGACGGTTGAGGGGATGGAAGTGTTGAAAGGGTCCAAGGGGGAGGGGAAGGGTCAGGAAATTGTGTCAAAGTGGGGGGAAGAAACACATGAGCAAAGACGAGAGGCAGTGGACGAGATGGATTTGAGCAAAAGTTGGTGAGGCATCTCCACCACGTCCGCTCACAAACCAAAACCACTCGCCAACTTCATCCTCGTAAACACAACCACTCTTTCTCTCATCGTGTCACCACGCTCGTCAAAGTTTTACCTCCTCAACACTCTCAACACTTATCCTCGTGTGTAATCCTTGTTGCGGTTATCATCAAGTGAAGTTTATCAGGTAAGCTTTCTTCCTTTGCAAAGAAGTTTTTGTTTGTTGTTTGGAAAAGTGAATGTTTTTGCTTTTTTTGTCAAGAAATTACTTTTGTACTCATCATCATCATTATTATTATTGCAGATCAAACGATGGCAGATACTGAAGCACCTGCTGCTGCTGCAGCTGTCCCTGCGAAGAAGGGGAAGGGAGCCAAGAAGGCGGGGGGTGCGGCCAAGCCGAAGAAGCCAAGAGCAAAGACCTCCTCAGACCATCCTAAGGTCAGCGCGATGGTGAATGGAGCCATCAAGGGGTTGGCAGATCGTAAAGGGTCCTCCCTCAAGGCGATCAAGAAGTACATGCACGACACGTACAAGGTAAGCATAGACATTAAAATTGGAACGATACAGAGAGAAGATTATTAGCATGTGGTCATGCGTGTTTTTTGTCGGAATATCAGTATTAATTTGTGTTATTTTTTTGTAGGTTGACGCGGACAAGTTGGCACCTTTCATTCGTCGCTATTTGAAGTCCGCAACGGCCAGTGGAGCATTGGTCCAGACCAAGGGGAAGGGGGCGAGTGGGTCCTTCCGTCTCCCTGTGAAGGGCAAGGCGACTGGTGGTGACAAACCCAAGAAGGCAAAGAGGTCTGCCAGTCCCAAGAAAGCCAAGGCTGCTGGGGCAAAGCCGAAGGTAAAGAAGTCTCCCAAGAAGGCCAAAGCCACAAAAGCAAAGAAACCTGCTGCTGCTGCCGCTGCCTCCGCACCTGCCACCGAGGGTGGAGCTGCTCCTGCCGCTGCTGCCCCTGCCAAGGCTGCCAAGAAACCAGCCAAGGCAAAGGCGTCACCCAAGAAGGCCGCTAAACCCAAAGCAGCAAAGGCCGCCAAGAAACCAAAGTCCCCCAAACCCAAGAAGGCCTCCAAGCCAAAGGCGTCACCCAAGAAGTCTGCTCCAAAGAAGAAGTAATTTAGGCTCCCAGTGAATCTCATACTCAAAATATTTAGTTTGTTCACGAACAAACACAAATTCATTTAATTTTTGTACCATTTAACCTAACCTTAAAGACTTCATGTCATCGTTCATTGTTATATCTACTTTATTTGATGTAGAGACTTTTTAATTTATTCACAGACAGAGTATTGAATTAAAGATAGTAAAAGAAACTTTACAATCCTAATGTTTTTGTCATAATTTCTTCTTCACGTTCTTGATACTGAGTAATGAATTATTAGATCCAATGCAGTTTTTAGTAGGTCTTGGCTCATATAAATCTTATTGTACGGTGGGCATATGTTATCCTATCCAAAAGGTTCAAAAGTAGATTCGTTATTTCCTAAAGCATTTTACAATTTTAGTTCATATTTTCATACCTGAAAAAACTGAGCGCATGGTCCCAACAGTCTAACTGCTTCCAACGGTCTATTCTTCAGAATCAATTCATACGCATCAAAAAAGCTTTCTATCCGTTGGTCCAACCCGTCTCTCAAAAGGTCCAGAGATGCACCCTTCTTACAACTACGACAAAGGCCCTACAAAAAAAGAATCTCATAAAACGTTCAAATTCAAGTCAATTCAAAAGTACCTTTTTGTCTAGAATGTAGCGTGCAAACCCCGTCGCCCTTTCATCCCCAGACAGTTTCTTGATACACCCAGCACACCAAAAGCGAGGCTCCCCCTCACTTATCTTAGCTAGAATGGGCCACTTTTGCGTACATGCTATGCAGTCGCAAGTGAAGCTGTAGGTTTTCTGCAAGTAGTCCTTCCTCTCTTCGACAGTGTCGGACAGAAATATTTTCGTGTACGACGTGAGCAGCTCTTCACCTGCCTTCAAACTCTTCAAAGTGACCAATGCCATTTTAGCATGGGTGAGGCCGTGCAGACGAGTGACGGAGGGTTCACAAGAGTGGTTTATGAGACTGGACAAGGCGTAGGTGGCACTCGCATATTGGGGACGTTGCAGGGCTCTGATTCTCTCCTGTAGAACTGTGGGTTCCTTCACGAGGAGACTGATCCCTTCAAGTCCCACCAGTTCGTCCACGGAAATGGAGTTGGGAGGAATGTTCTCCATGTGGTGAAGAATCATGCTCGCCACGAAGGACTTGAAGTAGTCGCGAGGGTGAGTTTCCAAATACCTAAGAAAATTGTGCATGTCTCAATATGCCCCATAAGAAAGCGTGTTTCACTTACTTTGGCTGATCGTAGAAGACTGATAGGGACTCTAGTGTGTTTGTAAAGATGAGGGCTTGTATGACGTTGGTGATGTACTCCACTTCCCTGTTGGAAGGGTCGGGGTGAGAGATTAAGTGATAGATGGGAAGGTAGGACTTGGTATCGTAAACTCCAGTTTCAGGACAGGATCCCAATACCTTATTATTAGCACCATCAGGTTTGAAGTAGAGTGGGTCCTTTGTCGTAAAGAGTCTGTACAGTTCCTGTGGTCCGAGTGTGCACACGATTCGAAGGGCCATGTGAATATACCTTGGCGTTGACGTCCAGTGGAGGTAGCACAAACACGGGCACTCGTACCTGTGATACTTGTCGTACGCGTCCTTCTGACACGTCTCACTACAGTAGATTTCAAACACACAGCCAGGACAAGGAATCCCACCCCCACCCCGTATCTTGAGAAGACAGTTGTGACAATGCTGCATCTCGAACTTCAACCCTTCCTTGAGCACCTTTACATAGGGTTCTTCCACTATCACAGTCGTCCCTGCGGGGATATCCCTAGTGAGCACAAGCTTCCGTCCCTTGGCTTTGTCTACCTTAATCTCCACAAAGGACTCTGCACAGGGGAGGAGAGGATTTGGATTCTTGACCCTAAAGAGTAAAAGATTTTTGTACTTCCTCCGTTTCTCCATCTCTTCCAGGGAGTCTTGGGCCAATTCAATCATGAAACTGGCTTTCTCTTCTAAAAATTTTAAACATTTTGCATGCGTCTCTTTCACTCGCTCCAACATTCCTTTTACGAATGGCGAGGGAGAGTCGTAGTTTTGAGCTTGGCTCAATAGCCCTAGGAGGAAGTTTGCGTCACGAAGGCCCTCTTCACCCCCACGGACTTGAAGCAATACGTCTGCCCGTTCAGCCATTATTTCTATGAGCATTTGGGACAAGTCTTCGTCCAGATGAGGACCACCAGTATTAGAACCATCGGAAGGCACTGGAGAGAAAGGGGCATAGGCAGCTGCCAAATTGTAATACTTTATCGCTTCCTTTAGATTCTTCTGTGCTTGGGCGGCTTTGGCAATCTCACGTAGTATTGAAGCAGTCTTTACATTTTTCCTGTAAGCTATAAAATTAAAAATACAACTTGTCCCTCATATCTAACATAAAATGGCTTACGGTCCAGGTGTTTGTCTTGCACAGGGATCCATTTGAAATAGCGTTTGAACGTGTACACCCTCCCAATGTCGTCTCGGGCGAGGAGGATGTCGTCCAAATTGCCCTCGTCCATCGTGTCGAAGAATTGGGTGGATATTTCTCTTTTATGGTCATAGCCACCTTCACAGGGAAACTCTCCCTCTATAATTTCCTTTATTAAGTCGTAGTCACTCATTTTATCACATAACCCCAAAAGTTTAAAATGTCCTGAAAACTTTATTTAGGAAACATCAACACCAGTTGATGTAACATTTGGACCTATCGCATTTTCACATGGACACTGCAAACGGATTGGCTCGGGATTCGGTTTATGTCTGTAATAAGATCGGTTCCAAAAATAACTTAAAACGGGCTTTCATTTAACCCGGATTGAAACAAGTGCAGCAGAATTGTAGAGCATTTTGTATTCTCATAAAAACTCAGTCAAAGATTCAGTAGGAGTGAAGCACAATTACATGTTTTTTAAGTGTGGGGTACAATGAGACATACTATAGTAAATAGGTAGTAAAGCTAAATGTCTAACAGATCAGTGTCTGTCAGACTGCTTGCACCCTTTCCAAAAATGGCACTTTTCCTCGTCCTCCTGATCCCGGGGCCTGAGCCCTCTGGGGCCGCCACTGACATCTTCCTATGGAAGGCTTCTTCATCGCCCACTGATGACATTCTGCGGAGCGTCTCTTCACCTTTTTCCCTCAGTCTTTGTTCTTTTGCACGGTTCGCCCGTTCCACCATGTCATCCAGGCGGCCTTGATGTCTCTCCACAACCTCCAACAAGTCGTCCTTTGCCAGCACCCCAATTTCCGTTTCCAACCTGGCCACGTAGGAAAACCGGAACTGCTCTGCGCCCAGGAGGACTTTGACTTCGCCAAAACACTCATTTTCGTAAAGTACGTCGATGCAGAGTTCTTGAGTCCCGGACTCGTCCAAAACAACGACCTACATTTTAAAAAGCATCTTAGTTTATTCAAATGTCTATAGCCAAGAATTTTTTAAAAAATGTCTCACCTCGCCGCTTTTGATGAAATACACAGATGTACAAACTTCTCCAGTACGAATGATGTGTGCTCTTGGCATGAATGTTTCGTGTCGTATGCAGGCACACAATTGACGAAGGATGACATCGTCCAATTTTCCAATAATTTTTGAGTTTTTAAGACACGGTCCATAAATCTTCATGGCTATGTCTGCTCGCAAAGAGTAAGGCAGCTCTGACAAAATCTTGGTAAAGGGATTTCCATTGCAGCGAAGCCACATGAGACGGTAGTACTGTCGAACAACTTTCATCTTGGGCTTGGCTAGACCCAAAGCGAGGAAGTGGTTCTCCATAACGTCGACTTTGTGTCTGAAATGAATTTTGGTCTTGACTTGAGAAGCCAAGCATTGTGTCATCTCTCCCACCAAGAATCCAATGAGGAACACAGTCGTGAACACCATCGCACACGTCGCGAGCAACTCCACTTCCGTTCGTGGGGTAATGTCAGACAGGCCGGTGAAAGTGATGGCTGTGGCCACGTAGTAGAGGGATAAGAGGTATCTGGATCCAATTTTAATGTCGTCCTCTGACTGGATCTTTGCAAAGTTGATCAAATCCTTTGCAACAATCGTTAACCACGACCCTCTCGAGCATTGCATCCCGTCGCAGGCCACAATGTACCAGCAACAAGCACAGAAATGGAAGATGAAGCAAAGGAGGATTGACATCTTCACCAACTTGACTTGGGAAAGCTTCATGCGCAACTCCGTCTCGGTTTCTTTCAGGTAACGAGCAAACAGGATGACGCGGAGGAGTTGCAACCCTCTGATGTCCGGAGCGATTTGATAAGCTGACCATGACTTTGAGGTTGTGAGGTAGGGGACGAAGTAGAAGGGAAAGGTTGTGATGAAGTCCAAGGCAAATCCAGTGGGACTTTTAAGGTACCTCTTGACAATGACGCCAGGCTCAGCCACGAGCATTCCATACTTGTCATAAAATCCTTGAAAGAAGCTGCCAATGATCCTGAGTATGAAAAATACTTCCAACGTGCATCGCATAGTCAGCAACGTCCCGCTTTCCTCCTTTTCATCGTGAAAGGCAATTTCGTAGGCCGTCAGTCCACACGAGAGGGATGTGATGAAGAGGAAGAAGGTCACGTGGGAACAGATTGGGGAGAGAGGATGGATGACGAGTCTTTTACATTTCACTTTGTCTCGGTCTTGGACGATATGAATGAGGCCCATTTCATCCCTTGGGACTCTTCCAAATGTGAGAAAGTAAGTCGCCCATCGCTTTCTCCAGCTTCCGACATTTCTTGGTTTGTGCATTGTTTCCTCCTCGTCCCGAGTCCCGGGGAGGCGAAGGGGGTCGTCGATGAATTCTGGGTGTTCATCCAATTCCCCTCTTGACATCTCAATGGCGGAACCTAGTTCCACTTCCACCCCCTTCGCGGTCAAACTTTTGTTCTTGTCTTTGTTAAACTCCAAAGTAGTTTGTAGAAATGAGGCTCTGGCTCCTCGTGGTGGTTGTGGAGGTGCCTCCTCATCCTCGTTGTCCGGTTCTTCAACAAAGATGATTGGATCTGGCACGTTGGTTTCCGACCTTGACTCCATGGTCTCCTTGTAATGACGCGCGCAGGCCTGCTCCATCTTCTCTCTCACTTCGGGATAGAGGCTGAGGAAGTCCAGAAAGTCCATCTTTTTGAAGAGGAAAATCTCAACGTCTGTTGCAGCCACGCTGGTGAACTGACGCTGGATTTCAAAGAGGCAGGAAATCTCTCCGATGATGCTCCCACTCCCGACGTAGTTAACAATGACCCCTCGATCCGTGTACGTTGCGACCATTCCCTTTGCAATGAAGTACATGTCCCCGTCCAAGTCTCCGTACTCGAAGATAAATTCTCCTTCGGGGTAGTATTTCTCTTGTAGTTTGGAGGCCAAGAGTCTCAGCCCGTCTTCGGGTAAGCATGAAAAAACAGGGGACTTTTTCAAGGTTTCCTCATAAAGCGTGTTCATCGTGTCCCCTTTCAGACTTGGGTGAAGGGTGGAGAAGAGTTCGGATGGGAGGATGCCTTTGGTCCTGTCCCAAGCTCCGTAGTAGTACTCCCTCGCTCGTCGTTTCATGTCTTTGGGAATCCGAAACTGGTCCAGATAGCGCATCATCACTTTGGTCTTTTCCCTAAGTGCAACACGACGAGAGTCCTCCCCTACCAGACAAGCTGTCAACTTCCCCACGAGGTAACCAGTGATCAAAACGCCAAGGTAAATGACGATCGTCGTAATCTGCCGACTCGTTGGATCGTCCATCACCCGAATGTCTCCAAAACCGACGCAGAAGGCGGAAGACATTATGAAGTACAGGCCGATCATGTAGGACATCGTGGCGTCTTCCATGATCTTATCAGCCGTGTATGGGGAGTCGTGATACAACTCCCCATCAGGGTTGACAATCCACTTGTGCTGTTGGCATTTAATAGCCTCGCCATCACGTGAGACTGAGCACACCACCTTGACTGCAATGCAGTTCATCAGATTCAAGAACAGGATCATGATGGGGACGACTTGAAGGAGGATGAGGAGGGAGAGACTGCGGTATATCTTCTTGGCCAAGAGACTCCCACTCACGAAGAGACGGTAGCATTGGAGCAGCCTGTTCAAACGAAGTGCAGAAACGACGTAGTAGTGATGGCCGTAGTAGGATTTTGGTCCAAAAAGGACCACACCAGGAGTGCAGATTATCACCAACAAGTCCAAGGGTATGCAACCGAGGAGGTCGAGGGCAAAAGGACCCTTCAAATAGTGTTTCGCCATGTCAGCTCGGTTCACAATGAGTTGGCTCTTGTGTCCGAAGTAGCCCACTCGGAAACAAAGGTACCTAAGAATGAATGACTTGCTTTATGTTTACCACATCAAATGAAGCAACAGGGAACTCACATGTCAATCCATGCAATTATGTCGAAGCAGAGAACGAACCCAAAACTCAGGCTCGGTTTTACTGAAAAGGACGACTGCACGAGGACAAAATTGCCAATGATGAATGCCGACAGAACTCGAAAGATTGTCCAGTACTGGAGGAACGTTCCATGGGGTATGATGGGCTCGATGAAAAATTGATGAAGCTTCTCTCTAGCTACTTCCCAGAAACCCCTGTGGTCGGCTTTTTTTGATAACTTCTCTTCGGGTTGTTCTGGATGTGGTTCTTCTGTAGCGACAGGTTCATTTGCAACAATTGTTGGCGTGGGTATCACTGGGGTTGAACCAGCTGTCGATAAGACAATGCTGGAAGTGCTGGCCGTGGAAATAAGGTCGTCAGGCTCTGGAGGAAATATTTGCCAGTTCTGTGGCGTAAGTCGGGGTATCTTTCTTAACACCTTATCATCTCCCTAAAAAAAGTGATAGATTTATGTTGGTGTAGGTCTTGTCTTAAGTGACTTAACATACCCGAATCCACTTGTACTCTTGGAAAAATTTGATGTACCTCCTCGCAATGTCCATAAAACTTGAAAACTCTAAGCAGAAAAACTGGACGTAGTTCACAGTCTCAATGCGGTAGGGGCGATTGACTCCAAACATAAGACCACTGATCCCAAAGTAGTTCCCTGGGCCCAACTTTCCAACAACCTCGCCTCCACGGGTGACCTTGCAATATCCCTTCACCAAAATATACAAGTCCCTCGACTTGTCATTTTCATACAACAGTGTTTCCCTAGGGGGAACGATGTATTGACGCAGGGCAGCACAGATTTCGATTATGAGTAGTTCTGGACATTCCTGCGTGGAACAAGAAGAAACATGGATTCGGGGTAAGCTGAGAAACTCCCATTTACCATAAATAAAGGAATTCGTGTCACGTATTTTTCAGCCTGAGCAAAGGACACACTTTCAAGAAGAGTTCGAGGGGCGTCCCAAATGGCATTCTTGGCCTGGGGGATGAGAGCTCCTTCATGCCGTCTCCACTGAAGATCGTAGTACCGGCACACCCTCTCCCTCACGGACTTGTCAAACCTTCTTTCCTTCATGAATGCTTTGAGGCAGAAGAACCTTTGCTTGAAGTAAACCCTTCGACGTTCGTTGTTGGCAATGATTGCGGCGATCTTTGCAACAAAGTAGGCTTCTATCGAGGTTCCAATGATGAGGCCAATGACGGTGATTGTGATTGTTCTGTCGTTATCCAGCGGCAGGTCTCCGAACCCTGTCCCGCTTACTATCTCCGTCGCCCAGTAAAGTGGATATTCGTAGAAATGTTTGTGCCTTGTACTGATGGCCGCCGCCGCCGTCGCATTTTTGTAGCAGTCCCAACTCGGTCCCTTCAAAGATATTTCAAAGGCGACGGCGAAAAGATGCATGAGGTAGAAAAAGCGGACGCCGAACTTGATTATGTATAATAGTTCCGGAGACACTCGAGTGTCCGTTTCAAACATTTTGAAAAATTTGACCACCTTAACGCATAAAGGAAAACTTTAAAGAAGGTCATTGGGTCTTATTTGATTGAGGTACCTCAATGTATTGGATGAGCCGATTGAGCTTGAGAAAGCAGTAGCATCCTGTAGTTGGGTGAAGGCTAAACATTGGACCGAGGATGTACTCCAGTGGAAGAAAAGAGATGAGCCGGAAGTAAAAGTAAAAAGTCCTCACACGGAACCTCCCAATGTCACGCAGGTTTTCTAGAGTCTCTGTCAAAAAAACATTAGGACATTAGACAACCTCTCAAAAATATATGAACTCATGTCGTACTCAATGGTAAGACGATAGGCGCCGTCATATCGAGGACAAAATCTACGGCGAAAACAAAGTCGAAGAGGTGTGAGAGATACATCAGATTCCGAGGTTCATGTTCCTTAAAACCCAGGCAGTAGGGGTAGTACCACACGACGAACAAAGCACAGATGGACACCACGAGCTTCCACAGTCTCCACAATCCGTGCCTCTCAACAGCAAAGCGTATCAATGTTGGAATCATGAATGGTGACCAAGGCTGTGACGCATGTCCTTTCCCTCCACCTTCTGCAGGGACCCTGGCATTCATGGGGGGTTTTGGAATTTCCAGATCCCGGGACAAGGAGTTGGCTCGGCCCACGTCGTTCTCAAGGGCGAGAGAGTAGGCAGCCCGGATTTCTTCCAGGGTCATGGGCTTCTCAACGTCAGCCAACGGATGGCTTTGACTTACTCTCGTCCGAAGTCTAGCCTCCTTCATCTTCTCTCTTTCAACTTTCTCAGCCTCAGTCATGTCTTCCCCCTCCTTCTTTTCCGCTTCCTTCTTCTTCTTCTCTTCGTCATCTTCCCCCTCCTCCTCCTCGTCATCATCCACGCGAGAGAGGAGACTTATGATTTGCTCGTAAGCCGCTTTGTAGTCCCTTCGTCCAAACTCCACTTCCAGTCCTTCTTCCTTCAACTTCTTTTGCAGTCTCACGCTCCACTTTTCATGCTCATTGTGTCGCTCACAGAGAGAGACAAGGAGGGAGGCTTGTTCCAGTCGGGTCTATATGAATAATCAATCATTGTCTCATTGCACCCTAAATGTCAAAGCTACTTTGTATCATACGTCAATTCTCTGTTGCAGGATGGATTTGTACTCTGGATACATTTCCACGGTTTGCTTCACCCCTCCCCGTTCCAAAATCAGGAGGTCACACTCTGACCCGCATCGCACGGTACAAATGACGGGGTAGGATTGGACCAGACAGATTTCTCCAATTGCAGATCCGCTCCGGATTTCAGTCAAGACTGTCACCTCATCATCGTCCAGCACCTCCAAATAGCCGTTGATGACGTAGAACATTGCATACCCATTTTGACCTCGACGTTGAAGGATTTCTCCACGTAGGAGAAACTGGTGCTTCACGTGCGTACTCAAATTGGTTAGAAAAGCTGGTTCCAAGTTTGCTAAGATTGGGAGTTGTTCCATCACGTATTTGTTAATGTTGTAGAAAACTTCGGCTTTCATCGTGGTTGGCATTGTGTCGATGAGGTCCCAGTTGTGGATCCCTCGACTCCTCACCCACAGATAGTCGTAGAATCTGTTCACATTTCGCTTAATTTCGAAAGACACGTCGCTGAATTCCAAATATTTCCGGATGGCAAATCTTCGAGTCATGAAATTTTCTTTCTCAGTGTCCATCTCGACCAGGAGGGAGGTGAGGGAGCCTCCGATGTACACCACGAGGAAGATCCATGCCATGATTTGTGTAAAGGAGGTGAAGGCGACTTCCCAATCCGATACCAGTGACGCAGTGATGTCACTAGCCCTAAGTTTTAAGAAAGTGAAAGCAACTTTGGCAAACAGTTCGCGTGTCTCGTCTTACCCCAGACGGAAAACAGTGACAATGGCCCAATAAATGCAAACCAGGTAATGCTCCGTGATCACATTCCACTTGTGCTGAAACAGAGGAGAATTCCTATTCCAATCGTTCTTGTCCTTGAGCAGCTTCGTGACCCAACTGCCATCAATACAGACGTCCACGGTCGCCTGGGACGGCGTAATCTTCAGATGCGCAAGGGTGAAGGGTTCACAAGCAATGCGGTGCCAAAAACAAGCGATGAGATGAAGGAGAAAGATTCCATACACAAGGATCCGAATAAGGAACATGGCGATGTCCCCCAGGGCCAACTGGTCCTCCCACTTTTGAAAGTAGACCGTCACGTTTCGCAACCTGAAGAAGTAGAAGATTCGGGAAATAGTGATCCAGTTTGTGATGGGGTTCGTGAGGTCGGTTTGGTTTTCGCTCAGCATGTGAACCACTAGAACCACGATGTCAACGGGAATGACACTGACGAGGAGGTAGACGGTGTCCTTTGTGTAGAAGTTGTGTCGGGTCTTGGCGTTCAGGGATTTTATGAGCAGTTCTAAAGTGACTCCAAAAACGCAAGCGGTGTAAATGCAGTTGTTGAAGTGAATGATGCCCCAAAGGACACGTGACTCCAGGATGAAGCCTAAGGATAAAGCGTGGAATCATAAGTATCCCTGTGCGAAGTGAATAATATGCATACCTTCTGAGAAAAAGAGAAACATGACCGACAGGAGTGACGTGAGAACAAAGATGAATTCTGTGACAGCCGAGTCCAGGACCTTGAGGGCTGTTGGGTATCTCACCTCATCCGTGGGCTTCTCGTCCTCTTTAAAGACATCCGTTTGACTTGGCTCCCACTCTGCTCTAGGTCTAAAGCAAGGGATACAGCTTTGGAGAAGGCGAAGAGTCAAGCACGTCGCTTCTGAAGACTCTGATGGGAACGCTCCTCCCTCACCCCCTCGTGAGGTCACGACGGCATTGGATGTTTCGGCATGAGGGTCTGCTTCTTCTGCCTCCTGGTCTGTACGTTGTTCTTCTGGTTGTTCTCTGACTTTCTTTGTTTGACTGCCGAAGAAACGGTCGTCTTCATCCTGCTCGTCCAATTCCACCTTACCTTTGGACGCCATTATATTAATTTTTTAAGTAGTTCGATCATACACAACTCAGGTTTGGTCATGAAAACGAAATGACAGTACTAAACGACAGTACCAGTAATGATAGTTTATTATGACGTGAGAAATGGAAGGGATAGTCTCTTGACACGGAGCTGCTACATATGTCCTTTAGCAACGGTATTTTCTGCTGGGGCATATTAAGAAACTCGTCTGTGCTACCTTCTCTATTACTCCAACAGACGATGATAATAAGGTTGAGTGACATCGTGTCACTCATAACTCGAGCTAATGAAATGATATTCATAACATCATGTAAATAATATAATTAATGTCCCAACGCCCATGATGATTTATGACAGATCATGCATTTTTCGTCCAAGACGCTTTCTCTATAGCGTCCCCATCTAAGTTTTGATAAGCACACCACAGGGAATATTCCCGCATGTAACAAAACGACGCTGTGGCGCAAAGGAGCGTGTGTTTTTGACAAAGATCGTCGAATGAATGCTCAACAGGTTCATCACTTTAGCTTACAAACTTTTAATGTTTATATAATTAGGCCGAGTGCCAAAATTGTGGGATGAGGATGAATCTGAATCTCTGAATCTGAATCGGATACATTATACGTGGATAATATGTTGGCAGGATTCCCATCCCGGGTATCACATTCGCATTCACATCCCATGATGATGTATCCGCACAATTGTATTGTTCAATCTTTCTCCTTAAAGTTAAAGCAACCCTATTTTCGTCGTCCTCAGTCGCACAAATTCTGGTTTCGGGTTCAGAACACTTGGGCTCTGTCTCCACATTCTTTTCAGGTAGAACACACTCTGTAATAATTGGTTACGCTTTAATTTTACATTCAATTGAGTGACCTTTGACAGTATAGTGGTATCTCAGCTTGCCCCAAAAGTGCTACCTTTCATTTTGGCTTAATTTTTCGACTCATTTCATTGCATTACAAAACACAAGGGACAATTTTAAGCGATTAATTTTGAAAATCCCAAGAAAAATGTGCCATTGGGAGCACCACATTGTTCCTTCATTAGACATATAAGGAAAAGTGACCGGGGAACAATAATATCCTTTTCCTTCCTGCCTGGGAAATGGGCCAGTCATTATTTTATACGTGATCACATAACAGACAATCTTGCACATGCATAGTCTTCTCTTGGGTCCCCATTAGACTATTTTTGGCACACATCCTCATCAATCCAAAATAAAATCTACCGTCACCATCATCACTTTCTTTCTTGTACCGTCGCGCATACACGTACACCCCGAAACATCTAAAAGAGAAAGGGCGTATAAAAAATAAATTCTATTCTTGGTTCATTATATTATTGTCCCCTCTCTCACTTCTATACACACTCTCTCTTTCTTATAAATCTATACAGTTTTGTCCAGCAAGGAGTTATCTCCAAGTGAAAAGCCAGCAAAATGGACGCCATCAAGAAGAAGATGCAGGCCATCAAGCAGGAGAAGGATGTGGCGATGGACAAAGCTGACACCAACGAGCAGGTCTGTCCATATTTTGTCTTATTGCACCCCTGCCAAGTTTCACACAAAAAAAAACATTTATTAAAACTTTCATCACCCCCGTCACCCCATGATGAATGCACGCATAATTAAGACTATCTCTGAACTCATCAAATTTTGTAGCTGGCAAGAGACGCCAACTCTCGTGCGGACAAGGCTCAGGAGGAGGTCGATGCTTTGACCAAGCGTATTACTCAAATTGAGCAAGAGTACACGGTGTCCCAGGCCAATCTGACGACCACCAACGCCAACCTCGAGGCCAAGGAAAAGACCCTTCTCGCTGTGAGTTGTTGTTTTAAAGATATAGGATTGTTCCTTTAACCAATGAGTCATTTCATTTGCAGACAGAGGCTGAGATGGCAGCTTTGGGTCGTAAGGTCCAAACCATTGAGGAGAAGTTCGAGCAAACTGAGGAGAATCTCAAGAACACCGAGATCAAGCTTGCAACAACTGCCCATCTTCACGACGAATCTGAACGGTATTTGTTAAAATAACAACTGTTTTAAAGACACGTCATGTTATCTTTCCTCACAGTATGCGCAAGGTGTTGGAGAACCGTTCTGCAACTGACGATGAGAGGATGAAGACGTTGGAGATTCAACTCAAGGAAGCCACCAACTTGGCCGAGGAGGCTGACAGGAAGTACGATGAAGTTGCAAGGAAGCTCGCCATTGTTGAGCAGGATGTCGAGATGGCTGAAGATCGAGCCTCGTCTGGAGACGCGTAATTATCAGTCTTGTAAACAATCAATCAGTCTTCAAGATATGACATTTCAGGAAAGTCGTGGAGTTGGAGGAAGAGTTGAAAGTTGTGGGTAACAATCTCAAATCTCTGGAAGTCTCCGAGGAAAAGGTACGTGTGTGTCCATCAAGGAAACGCTTTAAAATTTCAGGGGGGAAGGGAACTAAAGACTTGGTTTGGTTGTGGGTGGGTTGGGGGGAGGGGTACCACGGTATTAGTTTAGATTAGCATCAAAATCACAAATTAAAAACAAAAAGAGAAAACTATTTTTAGTAGACCAGTTTTTTTGTAGAAATTGAATATCTTTTAAAACGTGTCTGTTTTTGCTGATGTACAAAAAATCAGGCTCGTGAACGCGAGGAAGGATACAAGACCCAAACTAAGAATTTATCTGCAAAACTGAAGCAGGTACTTTTTTCAGAGATATAGCTCACAATCTATATTTCAGACAACGAACGTACACACACAGACATCCCAATTTTTGCATAGACTCAATTTTTTTGCATGTTTTTGATAAATAACGTTATTTTTCTTCTGCTAACTAATATCCCATAAAACGACCTAACTTATCTGCTGGGGGGAATGAGAATGAAAAAGTGGAAGAAGGATGCCAAGATTGGGGAAAGTGATGTGTTTGTAACGGCAATGAATGAATAATGGAATGGAATGCTAGGCTAACCAGAGAGAGTTGGAATACAAACGGCAAGTGAAAATTCTCTCATCCAAACTCAAAGAGGTACACCAAAATGTTTAAAAAAGGTTCTTTTTCGAAGCATTGTTTTCATTTTCTTAAAAACTAATTGCATGCTTTCTCTTTCGTTGTCCCCTTACACACAAAATGCAAGGGTCAATACCGACTGGGGCACTATGGGACAACGTCGTGTATCGACTCTTCTTCTGTACATAGACACACTGAGTTTCCCCAAACACACATTTTAGCTTTAAAAACGGGTGCGAATGACTTTGCGGGTATTTAGGCCGAAGCTCGTGCTGAATTTGCTGAGAGGACTGTTCAGAAGTTGCAGAAGGAAGTTGACAGGATTGAAGGTGACGCCTTTCTCTTTCTGTGTATTTTGACAGTCTCAACTTTCACTTTCTTTTTGCAGATGAATTGACCAACGAACAAGAGAAGTTCAAGTCCATAACTGATGAACTCGATCAAACCTACTCTGAGATGACAGGATATTAAGCAAATTTTTGCGTAGAGGTGAGGTTACGTCACATCCCAGCTTCAAGCTTCTTTCTTCTTCATCATCATAATGTGCTATACTTTTCTGTTATCTCGTCAAATCTAAAGAATTTGTTTTGCTTCTCTGTCCACGTTTTGCTTCAATAAAAACAGTGTCTTGTCTCAAGACTAAAACTTTTCTTTGTTGACATACATAAACATCTTGAAGACAGTGACCTACACCAGTTAAGTTATGACATGCTAGTCAGTTAGTCTGCTAAAATCATAAACGATCTTGTAAACTGCACTTGACTTGGCACGGTTATTGATTTTGGTGCACGCACAAATGCCAGCCAAAAAGTGTCATGATTTGTTGTTACAAATCCTACCGCAATGGAAAGACTGATCAATGGCTGCTGTTTTACAGATGTCAAAATGTGTTGGTTTTTAGGGATTATTGCTTTCATGCGTTGAAATGAAAAGAACTCAAAACAGTACAGCAATATGAGATGATGATTGCGTGGGTGGGAGTGTGTCTTGTGACGTAAAAAACTAACAGCACTTTGTCAAAATTTTGGCACATACTGAAATTTATATGTTTACACGGCGCAGATCATCATGTCATGTCAAGTTTCAGCTCTAACTCCAGTAATGGCCAATGCCAACGCGTTGCCTCAGGAGATAAATCGATCAAGCAAGTTTAGTCAGAATTGGCCGGTATTTTTTTTTGAACTTGAATTCTAAAAGCTGGTTTACCACTGACAAGCAAAATAGGCAATTGATTTTTATCGTACTACGTAATTTGAATCATATCCTCGCACAAGGTGCCGAAAAACTGACGAGAAGGATGTTGAAACAAGTAACCACCTTTTCTACGTCATCATGTCCACTGAAATCTGGACGAGATAGAAATACTACTGGAAAATGGAACAAGCCTGAGTTTGTTCAATCCGTAAAATTGCTCGCCACATCTCATCACATCCTGTCCTCAACCGATACGGCTTTGTTCCTGCATCATCTCAACTTGCCCCATGAAGAAGAAGCCTTCATCCCCATCGTGCCTACAATGATGCGAGAGAGGGTCACTTGTGGAGACATTGACAAGAACACGGGACTCATCTGCGTGGCCAACGATGACCACATCCTTCTTCTTCACTGGGACTCAATTCTTGGCCAGTGGGAAGTCATTCTGATCAGCGAGGGCGATGAAGGCCGGACATGCTCCGTCTCACTTGCGACACAAGGACGGAATGTATTCATATCTGCGTTCAATATGGACTCGATGTTGGTGTATTCAGCTACTTCGACACACCCCTTACGAGAGGAAGGTCCGCTACAGTTAGACAAAATTGAGTGCGTCCTTTCCGTTGACAAGGCCAAAGAGTGGATTCAAGCTAGCCATTGTTGGACCTCTCATGATGACAGTGGTAGTCTCTTTGTCATCGCTTCATCGCCCACACTCACAGTCAAAATGTGGCTCATTGAAGACTCAAAAAGCAAACTGTTGAAGCAGCAAACCGTTCCCTTGCCTGGAAATGACCGTGTCGTGTCCAGTGACGTAGGACACTTTGATGGGTCTTCTTATATCCTGTTTTCCAGTGCGGAGGGGACAATTGTCGTGTTTCAGGCTGAGGAGAAGCAGCAAGGGTTACGGCTTGTGTGCAGAGTTAGACTTGAAGGTACATAATGTTAAAATGAGTTATAGCTGTCTCCAACTTTTGTTATATTAGACGGATCATCTACGGGAGAAGACCAATCATCATTGGTGGACGAATTCACGTTGTTAAACACAAAGTTTTATTTTGACAAAAACTCGACAGGAGCAGAACAAAATAATAGTCTCAAAGTTCCCCGACTCTTGGTCCTTGCAGCTACCAAGCAGCTTTTGACCCTGATCAATGTCAAAAGTGGACACTGCCTTCATCAGATACGCTTATTCGGCGCAGACGTTTGCTTGCAAGAGGTTGCATTAGGAATGCCGTCAGATGATGGAAATGGCAATGTTTTGGTGGCAGCTCAGGTCGCACTGTCCAACGTAGTCAATGTCTTTATTTTCACTCTACCCGAAGAAGAAGAAGAGCTTTTGCCCTCAAAGTGCACCCTTCTGTCAGAGTAAGGTCCCTCCATTCAACTTTATTAACCTACAATCAATTATTATTACCTTCGCATAGAAAGTGTTTGGACCCCAAATCCGTACTAAGAAAGCGGTTCAAAAGTCCAATCAAGGTCAAAACCCACCAGAAGTCAAAATCCAAACCTGCTGCCTTCAAACCATTCGCCACCCGCAGGAAACCAATAAAAACTTGGACTCGACCAACTACTGCCAAGGTTAAACTACCTCCGTCCCCTTCATTAGATCGACTCGTCAATAGTTTCAATAATTCCTCTGACACTCCTACTGACAACACTAACAACAGCGTGTGTGACTTTTCTTCGCCATCCACGAACGATCGTAAACGACTCAGAAAGTGGGGTCGTCTCCCTTTGCCCCAGAGGACTCAAAAGTACGTATCAACAGTCAGTTATGTATGCAATTCAATGAGAGTTCCCTCAATTTTTAGAACCGTAGACCTCAACCCGTCAAATACTGATGACAACCAGGACCCTTCATCGTTTTGTCACTTTTTCAAAAATGAGGAACTTTACATGAAAGCCAACTCTTTCACATCAGTAGAACATCTCAACGACACGGGATTATCCGATGGTCAGTCTTATCTGAGACTCGCTGTAGCCCCTAACTCTGGCACCATCGCGATTGGGGGAAGCATCAGTCCAGTGGTCATCACGGGGACGAGGAACTTTGGAGAGACCAAGATCTTTTTGATGGATGTTCAACGCGTCACTTCCCTCCACTTCAACTTCGATTCCTCCCTCCTCCTTCTCGGAAGCAATGATGGGACAACCAAACTGGTGGATCCTACGACTGGGAAGGACCTTATGTCTTTTACGTTTGCGTCTAAGTTCAATGAACACATTCACACACAATTCTACTTCATGGACAAGTTCATTCTACAACCCCAATGCCAAAGCCTGCATCTCTACGCCGTGAAGAAAAAGGAAGAGGACTCAACCTACCAAGTGGTCCAGGCAGGGTCATTCCCTTTGCAAGCTCAAAAAATCACGGCAGTGGGAGCAGCCAACCAATTTCTTTCTTCCCAAGTGGTCGTTGGACTCTCAAACAAATCAGTTCAAGTCTTTAATCTGAATGCTGAGAAGGTGGAGTTGACTCTTCCCAACTCCCACAGTAAACCAGTATCTTGTCTAAGGTTAATCGAGACCCCTAAGGGATCCTCTTCCTTGAGTAACATCCTTCTGTCTTCTGCCCCCTCATACATGGACCATATCAAATTGTGGGATGTCCGAAGTGGATCTAGTGTCCTCAGAGTGTCAGACATCAACCCAGCCCTCTTTTGTCCCTCTAGCAGACCCGACATTAGTCCTTGTGGCCGTTTCCTCGCCACAGGGTGTGAAGAACAGTCCATCCTAGTTTATGACACAAGAAAACTCAACAGTCGACTTGCAACAAGCAGTGGTCATCATGGGAGCGTCTTGTTGGGATCAACTGTATTGGACACCATGTTTGACCCAAGTTACCCCGTCATTTGGAACGCTTGTCGAAATGGGAAGGTCATCAAGATTGTTGGAGTCTGAAATAAATTATTTAAATGTGCTTTTGTAATTCTCAATGTTTGTTTTGTTATAAATAAAAATGCATGCAAAAATGTCACCCTTTTGGTCTTTGTTCATCTCATCATCTCAAATTCTTATAGGCGCGGAGATGAAATCGAGACACTTTAATACTTTTTTGGCTTTCACATTTTCCAGAAAATTCCCTTGAAAGAATTAATTGTCTATTGTTACAATGAGTAAGAATAGTAGGAAGCAGCCCGTGGCTTTCACGAAGCCTCCCGAACCTGCCTTTTTGAGGAGACTGAAGGAACAAGTGGGGTACAAGGAAGGGCCCAACATTGACACTAAAGTAAGGTCGGTTGGTTGATTTCCTTTGGATGTGAAGGTCATCTTTTAAAATACATGATTAAATTCAAGAGAGAAGCGTTGGATGAGGCGACTGTGGAGGATGGAGCAGACCGAGAGGACGAGAAGCCGACCGTGGTTGTCCTGAGGACCGGGGATTTGTCCGCAGAAGAGGCGACGAGGATTGACTCCAATATCCTCAAAGGTAGACTGTCACCGTTGAATCGAGGTTTATGCTAATACTTTTCTTATAATAGATGAAGAAGGTCCTCTGGATTTGGCCACTAAGAAGATAACGTTCAAAAAGCCTACAAAGCGGTCCGCTGAGGAAGAAGCGTCTGCCGAAATTAAAAGCAAACTGGAGAAAAAGGAAGCCAGTGCCATGGCATCGGTGAAGAACAAAAGTCTTCTTTCCTTTGACGACGAGGAGGATGATGATAACTAACTAACTGAAGTACTAGGCAGTCAATCGATGAGCCTTGTTCTCCGCCGTATATGTCGTCATTTCACAACATTCTTCCGGAATGTACTTACAATGTATAGCTAGAAGTCGAATTGTGTATCACGTTTAGAAATACCATAGATGATATGATACGATATTTTATTTTATTGTTAGCTATTGTTGCTACTTCAAATGCTTATTTGTTACATAAGATGTCACATTTGATACAGTTGATATAGACATACGTCTATTCATATCGATAAAGTAAAACCTGAAAGACAGAAATCTTCGAAGGAAGAAGCGTCTTTTCATACATAAATCGAAATCCAGTTTACTTCTTGAAAGCTCTCACTTTCACTGCCCCTTATCCAAATCTTCCACTGCACATTGGCATCTATATCTTTCAAGCACATATCCCCCCCAGAAGCCAAAATTGACAAATTCTCACACATAACGACAACGTTTAAGGCGAATGACTGGAGATTTGGGCTACGGTGTCGAAGCAAAAGGAGGGTCATGGCATGGCGTCATCATCGGAGGATATGGATGGAGGCTATTATTATTATCATCAAGCCACGCTGCACGGGCGAGGAGCGTGCAATCTTGGGAGAAAATGAATTTGAAAGCCGAACGTGGATGTTCCCATTAAAGCTTGTACTAAAAAAAACTGGTGCAGGCTGACTGACTATGACACAGTGAGGAGGAAGCAGAAGGGAGCTTGGGTGAGTGAGTGAGGTTCGTTCGTTTGGTAAGGCAAGGCAGAGTGAATTTGTAAGAAAAAAAAACGAAACTTCAGTTAGTCGTCAAAGTGTATATGAAGGAAAAGGTTGCCCTGGCATCTGGTATAACCCCTGCTCCTATTCTATAATAAAACTATTAATATTTATAACCACACACGTCATTGGGGCGCCGCCATCTTGGCTCATCACCATCGTGATTTGCAAGTTCTTCTGGAGGGTGGTTCAGTGACTTATCGAAGGAGGAGGATATTAGCGGAGGTCATCATTGTAAAAGGTAAATTGTATTTATTTACTTTCTTTAGTTTTAGGTAGACAAGACAGGGGACACTTTTGGTTTTTTTCGAACATTTAATTAGTTTAGTTTCCCATCCTCACTTTCGACTTTGGACTTCATGTCATATCATTCTCTGATTCTCCAAGAACGAAAAAGTCAAAAAGTGGACTTTTGATTGAGCAAAAATTGCATTTTTCTGAGACTGGTATTCTTCAATCAGATGGTTTCATTGCGATTGCATGTGTGGCATGGATGGGTTTGTGTTCATGTGGGTAAAAAGAGACATGAGACGATCATTTGCACTGTAGAAACACACACACTGGTGATTTTGGCATTGGGATTGAGACGAGACTCGAGACTCGAGATATCTTTGCAAAGACAAAGTATTGTGCCTGGTTTTGTCATTACAAATTATAACTTTTGATTTACATAATTCAATTCACCTTGGTTGGCACGCCAACAAGTGACTCTTCAGTCAATTCAATAGAGAAAGAAAATGCCATGACAACGATGATGGGTTACTTTGATCTTTAATGTGCTTTGATCAATTCCTCACGTCAAAAAAGAACGTTCAAATTGCGGTTTTTTTTCCAAGTCAGCTCCTGGAAAGCAAAGTTGATACAATAGATATAGAATGCGGAGTTTTAGGGCAGGGTCTGCACTTCTGCAGGACAACTTTCCTCTCTCCTTCATCCAGACAGACGGAACCAAAAGACCCGGAATTGATCATGGATGGTATTTTCCCCAAAGACTTTTTGGCTTGGCTTGAACTTGCCTGGCGTTGGTTGTTGGTTTGGTGGGGGTTATGGACACAAAATGGAATGGAAACTAACGAAAAGCAAAACGCTGTGGGCGTGTGTGGATTTTGTGGAGGAGTCGTTGCCAAGTCTGCATCTACACCCTATTCTATTCTCTTGCTCTATAAGTGCATTGCAAGGTGGTGGGGGTTAAGTTTAAACTTCATGAATTTTTCCATGACACATACTTCTGTTATGTCGTCACCATCAGTGAGTCATTTTAGGGTTTGAAAACGTTGTGTCATTCTAATTCAAGCAATTGCGAGTTATATACAAAGCGAATCTGACTTGAAAGTACATTCGAATTGGAACGCCAATTACTTAAGCCTATTGGGATTATTGTAACAATATAATGCTTGAAAGTAGGTCAAGTCCGCTAACTCTTCTCTGCTGTCTTACTGCTTTTGCGAGGCCACTAACCTGAACCTCTTCACGAGTGAGGGTCATTCACGCAAATTTTTGATTCTGAAACTTTGTACTATCCCATGATCCCCACCACAACCACTATTCTGCATAGTACCACGCCATTATTACTCGTGCGAAACAACTTTTCTTCTGTTCCTCCTCTCTAAATGCTAGATGAAGCTCATTCCCCATCATCATCCTAAAGTTTCACACAGACTCTTTCAAAGATCTCTCTTTCTGCAAAAGACTTCAGAGTAGAGTGTCCAAATGCCTACATACTTCAAAGTCTGGGACTTGACCTCCACCTCTACTTTTAGTTATGATGGAAGAAGGGTATCGATTGCAACTATTCGATCATGATTGGAGATGTCTGCCAGTTTTATGGAGGGTCTTGAGGGAGAAAGTTTGTTCAAGCATTTGTCTCACTTTGCCTCATGTGGACATCAGCTTCCTTGGGCTTGGGGCTTCACGTTCTTCCACTTCTTGAGCAACTCTTCTTTTCTTCTGCAAATCCATTCTTGGTTCGAAAACTGTTCTTCCGGAGATCTTCCGGTTGGACCCTATGACAACGCCATTACACCCAAGCCAATTGTTGTCATGACAACGACCTCAGCATTTTGCACAACCATCAGAGAGACGCCCTCCCTCCCCACCGCCGTGACAGAGAGCTGTTGGCAGTGTTTCGAAACCGGCTATGGGAAATAGTTGCAATCATGGGGGCTCTTCCGCGATGATAATGCCACAGAGACTCTTGTCAGAGATAGCGTGAGGGTCATGCACAAACTTTAATGGTTTTTTTAGCAAACCTTGCCGTATATCCGCCGTTGCACGAGCCCCATGGAGGAGTGACGTGGGGAGGGCGGCCTCATTTCGGGTGCGGGGTAAAAAGTGGCAAGCATATTCTGTTCTGAGAGCACCGCAGTGCCATGTTGTTTGGTCGTCTTCTCTGAGCATTGGATGCCACCTGGTTCTGGCCGCCTGTAACGCCACACTGCCAAAGCGAAAAACCAAGTCTAAGTCTGAGAGAACGCACGGTATAGGCGTATAGGAGGGAGAGAGAGAAGGCTATAGGACGATGATAATAATAATAATAGAAGCCCTCCCCACCAAACCAACCGCTGTGGCTCCTACAGACAACCTTTCGCTCCATCCACACCACACTTTCAATTATTATTATTATTTCGTCGCCATCTTGCTTTTCTCTCTGAGCCTCACTCGTCGTCAAAGCTCATCGTCGTCATTATATTCTTGTTTCCTCGTGTGGGCCCTTGACCTCGACCTGACCCTTAGTCAGTTTTTACTTAGTTTTTGTGTGGGTGTGACGTGACAAGTTCGAGAACTCATAAAAAGTTATAGCTTTAATTCATTCAAACTGTAAGTGACTGTAAATCGATAAGAGAGTATCTTTTAATTGTCGGCATTGGTATTAATGTTTGTATTTTACTTTACAGGGTCACTCGTGTAATCCTCGTCATCATATGATCCATTTTTGACTTTTTTCATTCGTACATGAAAAGTGACGACATGGCTGCAAATTCATCAAAGTCACTCGAGACCCTTGACGAAAGTAGGGACAAGGAGGAGGATGGTAGTAAACAAGAAATTAATCTGACCGCGGATGAGGAGGATGTTTTGTTGGTCACTGACGAGGAGGATGAGGAGGAGGGACAGCTCGACTCTTCTGCAGCTGACGAATCTAATTTGAACGGAAGTAAAGAGGAGGAGGACGACGACGTTATTGAAGTTCCCAGTGAGTACGGCAATGACGAAGAGGAGGATGATGAAGATATTCAACGACTCTCGTTACTTCAAGCGGGTAGGACTGCGGCTGCTGCTGCAGCAGCAGCGGCGAATGGAAGTGGTGACACGATAGAAGTGAATGAAGTGTCTGATAGTGATGATGATGGGTCTAGTGGTGGGCTCATGATAAGTCAAGTGCAGGGTGGGGTTGGAGTGAACGACATGAATGGTGAAGTTGACGAAGACGACGTTCTTGTGTTAAGTGGTGATGATGAAGAAGTAACGTCAAGCTCTATGCACCATCGACAGACAGACTCTGCACAAGGGTCGGAGTATGACGACGTGGACGAAGATGTTATGGAAATTGACGAAACCGATCCTTTGCAAAGTGACCATAACATGTCAATGTCGAGTGATGGTGTTTTAGATCTTGTAAAAAAGAACCCCAGAAGGTTAGACCCGTCTAACGCCAGTCCAGTAGAGAACGGTGACTGTGACAGTAGTGAAAACGAGGCTGGTAGTGAAAATACCAATAATCATGGTTCTAAAACTCACAATAATAATACGATAGTGGTAAACGACACCAAATCTTTAGTTGACTTAGCAAATAGCAAGAAGGAACCCGGAAAGGAGCCTACGTTAGTTATTATTGACACGAACGCCCTTATGGCTGGCCGTGGTGCAGTCCCAGTTAGTAGACCCCCTGCTCTCCATCAACAACCGAATTTGTCACAACAACAGTCTAAAGGAAAAGGTTCCAACCCGGGTGGCATTGACATCCCTGACGACGCCTACTTGATAGAAGCCCCTTCATTCATTGTACCCTATGTGTTCGAGCAGAGTGGTGAGAAGTCTCTTAAGGAAACGATCAAGAAAATTGCCGAACAAATTAAAGCTCAGAGAGAAGAAAAATTGGCAAAGGGTGAAGACCTCACTGAGGAGGATGAAATATACGAACCAAAGAAACCAGCGTCAGAAGAGTACTTTGACTCCCCTGTCGGGAAGCTGTTCACCAATATCGGAATGAACCTGGTCCAAGAGTACGTTCAATGTGACCTCCTCAAGATGCAAAAGCGTCAAGGAGAAAAGGAGAAGATAAAGAATAGACTAGGAAGGATGACACAGTTGACTGAACAAAGCATTATCTCGTTGAGAAAGAATATCGAGGAGAGTAAAGAGAACAATGAACCGTTCAGAGCCAAGACGAAGAGATGTGAACTGTGTAATTTCAAGACGGAGTCTGGACTGGTTATGTCTACTCATCAGGAGACTCCCCACATGAAGAATTACAGTTATCGCTGCAACTTTTGCACATACACCACTCGAGTTCCGCATGAGATCTGTTTTCATATGGAGGCAGAACATGCAGTCAGGGCCAGACTGGAAAGGTTAGCTCATTTCTATTTATGTTACAACTTTGATTGTTGGATTTATGTTATATACTTTATTTAACAAATCTTGTGTCATTTCAGAGCACCAGCTTATCACCAGTGTCCCAACTGCCCATTTGAAGATAATTCCAAGGCCAAGTTGACAAGACATTTGTTAGGCTGCGCAAAACGTTTCGTCCCTGTATCGAATCTGGAGCCTCCCAAAGAGTGGGATACTCCTGCCAAATTACCAAAGCTGCCCAAAAACAGAATGCTTCCGCAAGGAATTAACCCAGCGTTTCTTGCCCCCGGAAGCCACAGGGGAATGGCTGCATTTAATCATCCGATGCTCCCAAAACAGATGCAGTCTGGAAAGGGTAACCTTCCACCCCTTCTTCATGCCCCAACAAAGAATAAGCCAATTCCTGGTCTTATACGAACAAACGCTCCTAGAACTCCAGTAGTCAATCCGCAGTTACGAGGTAATAAAAGATAGAATGGTAACCCTAATCAAGTCAGTGTTCCTTACTTTAACTATTCTTCCTTTTTGTCTATTTAGGAATGATGATTCGAGGAAGTCCACAGTTACAACAGCAGGGTATCCAACTGTCTAACAATAGCATGTTGCAGCAAGTCGTTAGTGGACAATTACTTGGATTGTCACAACCAGGAACCAGTGGATTTTTGTCCAAGTTGGGTTTACAGCCTCAGGGTTCTTCCCAAGTTCACCATTCAATGATTGCGCAAAAGGCAAGTCAACAACATAGCTTTATTTCTATTTCTTCAAATATTCATGAATGTTTTAACGTACAGGAAAGAAGTGCCTCTCCACAAGTACGTGGAATGGGAAGAGCCGGCGGAAGTCAACCTAGTATATCTATTACTCCTCTTCCACGCCAAAATCCCGCTGTCAATCAAATGTCGTCAATTGGGCAGCAGAGGTCTCAAATGCAACAACAAGGCCAAGTAGCGGGCAAGACTTCCTTCGTCATTTGCGAGATTTGTGATGGCTACATAAAGGTAACATATGACTCCGTTTGGCTAAGACCTGGGCGAGAGTATTCATTCAGTAGTAGTAGTACTAACATGTTCCTTTTTCATGTAGGATTTAGATCAGTTGAGGAATCATATGCAATGGATTCATAAAGTGAAGATACATCCAAAGATGATATATAATAAACCTCCGCTCAATTGTCAGAAATGTCAGTTCCGTTTCTTCACTGACCAAGGCTTGGAAAGACATTTGCTTGGCTCACACGGTCTCGTCACATCTTCAATGCAAGACGCTGCTAATAAAGGGCAGGACAATGGTCGTTGTCCGCTGTGCGGAAAGGTAAAAATGAACATAGATTTTAAACAGCAAACTTGTAACCGTTTGTTCAATGATGTATAATTTTATTTTAGGTCTATCAATGGAAACTGTTGGCTCACGTTGCAAAAGATCATAACGTTACGCTGAAACCAGCACATTTGTCCTACAAGTGCACTGTGTGCACAGCAACATTTGGGATGTACAAACTGTTTGAAAGCCACGTCTACTCGGCTCACAGTGTGACAAAAAGTGCGCCACGTCAGGATAGACCCAGAGGCCCTCAAGTACCTGTCAAATCATCATCGGGTCTGCAGGTGACGCAGCGGCAAATGTCATCCAACTCAAACACTTTTAAACCCTTAAAAATCAATGATGAAATTACAATAATTCCCCAACCAATGGCGAATAACACTATGCCCCGTAGCAAAGGATCTCTCACCATCACTCAACAGCCACTCCGCAGAAGCCGTAAGTACCTCTAATTCAAAACCATGCGTTACAGTAAAACATTGATTAATCCATCCTTCCTTTTTCCTCCTTAGTACCGGTACGAAACAATGATGACGAAGGGATTCAGATCATAGAAATTGACGACGCCCCAAGAAAAAACGGAGGGAGACCGAATGGGGACATCAGAGGTCGCATCCCAATTAGTGAAACTTTGAGAAAACGAGATTTGGAAATCAGTCTATGCGACTCTGATGGAATGGATAATTTACGAGGACCAATTAAGCGAATTAGACAAAATTAACTCCAACCACCTTAATTAATTTTCTAGCATTATTGTTAGTTATACTTCCTCTCCCCCTTATGAATTGAGTTTGAGTTCCGTTCCCCCACAATCTTTGGGTCCCAACTTGGTTCTATTTAACAATACATTTACTGTTAGTTAAACGTCCATCTCCCAACTTTTGTACGCAAATTAATTTAGTAATCCCAATCCCGCAAAGATGACTTCACTAAAAACAAAAGTATTACAATTGTTCGTGTTACGTCTATGGAAAGTAGATTTTCATGTTGTTAGTTAAGGTTTTTGTTCTTACGATTGTGATACATTTTTTTCATCATGCTGAGAACACAAAATAAGATCTACAATGGAAGGCACCTAGGCACAAGGACGGCATCAGCGGTGAAATGGTAATAAGAGGAAAAGATATCTGATGTAGAATTACTATTTATTACTATGTTTCGAATAAACTGTGGAGGCAATACAAGTAATTAATTGCACTACTAAAACTTATAGATCCCCCCACTCCACTCATTTCATACATATAGAAGAAAGAAGAAGATATCACGATCATGTTTGTATATTGTATAAAAATTATGAGAGTCAGTAAAAGCTCCAGCCAAAGAATCTTCTAATGAACGCATTTTTTATTGTAGTAAGTCCAACATGGTTTCTTCTGAGTTTAGTTTACTTGCTTACACCTAAAAAAAACCTAACAGTAGTG
The DNA here is from genome assembly GCA_034696445.1 of Isotomiella minor. Classification (NCBI taxonomy): domain Eukaryota; kingdom Metazoa; phylum Arthropoda; class Collembola; order Entomobryomorpha; family Isotomidae; genus Isotomiella; species Isotomiella minor. Next base: position 30,943 of record JAQIWU010000244.1, read on the forward strand.
AAGAACGGATAACCAAAAGTAAAAATAGATCAGGAAATGTGAAGACATGACAAACAGCGTGGA
>JAQIWU010000245.1:0-30998 GCA_034696445.1 Isotomiella minor
TTGAATTTGTATAAACTTTCTTTCCTTTATACAATAAACAGGCTTATCATTTTCTACATCTCAAACTTAAAACCTGTTACAAATTAAGAGCTCTGAGGACAGTGAAAATCTGTGAACCCTTTATGACCTCTTCTATCAAGACAATCGGATGTCTAAAGAAAAGAACATTCACGCCGGTTCTAATAATCATCAGCCTGGAACTCTCATTACGCTACATTTGTCTCACCTTAAGATTTCTAAATACCGTAGCATCACTCCAGAATGCGTACAATCACCAACTTTTAATTTGATTATATTTTTGTAAGTAAAAGTCGGTTGACTTGGCATGCAAGAAGACATATTTGTATAGCTTTGTCTGCTTTGACCGTAACGTTAACGTACCTAACATCATGCTTTTTTTTAGTAGGAGACTGTGAGATTTATGGGGTTATTCGCATCAGAACGAAACACTTCTTTCTTTCTTTCACGTTCTCCCAACTTTTTTCTTTTCCTCCTCAATATACATCCCCATTTACATTATTTTGCACTCATTAAAAATACTTCCTAGTCTGCAAATGCAGGAAAGTGAAAGAGACGTTCTATTTATTTGACAGGATATGAATGAATCCAAATGGGACTTTTGGATAGGTGTGCATGTAGATCGCTTTTTTATGTCTGTTTAATACAGAGTTGGATTTGTATGAATGTTTTGTCAACAATCATAAATAAGGGTCGATGAAACATTAATGTTGAAATGGACAGTTTATGACACTTGCTTAAACGCCAAAAGATATTTTCTTGCGTTTCTAATTTTTCAATAGGTCGTGTGTCGATTTTGTCCAGAATTCAGTTAATTCACCAAAAAGAAAAGCAAAAAGTGAAATTTCGCATACCAGCTCATCAAACAGGGTAAACCCATATTGTCGGTGTCCCGATAGTACAGACGTCATTTTGTTGTATTTGGTGGTAAACGTATACTTTCTCCGTTACAATTTCAAATCGGAAACTTTCACTCAATTAGTTAGCACAGATCTGACAAGGACTAACACAGGATAACACTTTTTCGACTGTAATTATGAAACTTCAACACATCTTTTTATTATTTTTAAAATTCTATAAAATGTGTAACGGCATATCACTTTATCATGCCGTCTTTCAATCATTAAAACTGTATCAGCAATAAAAAAACAAGTGGTCGTGCACATGAACATAAAAATCTTCAATAAACTCTAAACTATGACGAACAAGGACAGCACAAAACGGTAAAAAGTAAGGACAAAACCTTCAACCACTCATTCCCATGTCATAAAATTACACGATATAAAAACAAATTACAAGATCTAATGCAATGCAGATGCACAATTCTTGGTGACTTCTTACATGCAGATCAATATGATTACTACTGGGCTTGGTTGCAGTACTTCCGTTTTAAGAGCTGTGCTGTGAAAGTTATATAATGCGTCGCGTCCCATAGCTTTCCTGGAAGATTACTGAAGGAAAGTCATTCAGTCAGTGCATCATTTGTAATGGTTGAGGTTGAGAGAGAAAAACACACTTTCATTAGAAACGTGGCGATGATAAGGTACAAAAAGATGGATATAAGGATAAGCTTATACGCTTACCAAGTACGATGATGAAAATCCGAGGAATATGAAAAGACAAAATTATAGAGAAGATGAGAAGTGAATGTAGATGCATGCGGATAAATATAATTCTAACAGAGTTTTGGCATAAAGCGATATACAACGGAGTTTTCAAAAGTGAGGGAGACGAGGAGGAGGAGGAGGAGGATATCTTTCCACGGCGTATGAAAAACCGATAACCAGAAGGAATGCACCACTTTATGTCTGAGGAGGTAGATGGAGGAGAGATGAAGCGGAAAAAGTTCGAGAAAAGTATAAGATTCGGTGTGATTTTTCTACAATACCGGCAGCACGTCATTTTTGGGTGAAAGTTACAGCAAAATTGTATGGAGATGGAGAAAGTTAAGTGCATTTGGAATGCCAGGACGTCGAAATTCAAAACCTTAAATGTTTTCTTCATAAATAAAGCGAAGTTCAGAAAATGGGTTGAATAAATACAGTTTCATCGCTTTCTTTCACAAAAGGTTGAGTAAGCCTGTAATGTTTATCATCAGTCCTACATTTTTTTTGCATTTCATTTGCGTAAGCAATAATTATTTACTTTACTTTGTACTCGTCAAAAAAAAAGACCTCCACTTTTTCATGTTTTTATGAAAGTGAGCTTTTTAGAACAAAACTGACTAAAAATACAACTGCTTTTAAAACCAAAAAAGTCCCATGCTGCGATGCGCATTCTAAATACCATACCACCATTTGTGTTAGTTAATGTCCCTGTTTTGATGCCTGCAGATGACTTTCACTTCACGAACACTCATTCTGTAAGATAGTAGCTTCAAGTAAGTAAAAAAAGACATTAAAAATTTCCAAGCTACTGAACCCATTTCTGTATTCAATCCATATAAATTCATCCATCTCATCACACTTTGACTTTGCATACTATCCCACATATTTTGAGCACAACATTTTTTTAGCATAATCAGTAAACATCTCATTCCTTCGTTAAAGAATATGTGACGATATGAAGTATGATGAAAAAATATGAACGACCGGGTTAAAAATATACTACCCTATTGACTCATTCTTTCAAAACTCGAACGGACGAACGTCATTGTGAAAGTATGGAGGTTTTTTGTGCTTTCTTGTTATTGGCACATCTGTATGCTTCAAAAATCAGATTTTAAAAGGCATCTTTTCACTAAAAAAACCTTTGACTTTATTGACGACCTTCAGAAATGTTTTGATTCAATAAGTACACTTTCACCCTGATTTCCCTGTAGTCTACTTTCATACGGGACAAAAAAGTACTAACCTCGTCCAATTGATAGGTGGTTTTACGGATGATCTTTTTCCTAAGTTCACCCTCCGTCTCCATCTCCTCCACACTCTCGTGAACCAAGGGCTCCGCGTCCATCTTGAGGGCTTCCGGTTGAGGCGGAATTTTGGCTGATTTTATGGGAAACGCGTGTGTCCCAGAAAAATATTTTCTTTTTGGTTTTTAAGAATCCAGGTCACTTACTCACTTGTCTTGTCACCCTGTCTAATTATTAGCCCACGTTTCAGTCAGTGCAAGAAATGTAAGACATAAGCCTCGTTAAAAAAATGAACTAATTTCAATGTTCAAGATCAACAAAAGTTTCAAGTCTAATCAACTTTAAACTTCAAGAAAATAGGACAATTCTTGAATCCATATTTTGAATCACTTATGCTTGGCTTGTAGAAGATTTTTATCTCTCAAGGCTTTTTTCATACATGTCACAACCCTTCGATGCTTGACATCCAAAGTCAAGGACGCTAGATTCGATCCACACTAGATTGAAGAAAATTGAAGAAGCTTGGCTCAATGAAATGAGATTTTCTCTCTGGCTCACTGGCTACACTTTTGGCTCTTCAATTTTGTAATTTTTTAGGCTGTCACAAACTATTCAAGCGCGTACAAGCTTGCACTGTTGAACAATGTTGACCAAAATTAGTTGAAACTTTTGATTTTTTTTGAAGAAAGTAAAAGCGGTGAAAGTACCTCGCCCGCTTTATCTTTACTAGCAATTGTTTGACTAGACTACTTTGATGGATTGATGTGGTCTGACTTTAAAGTTTTCACCACAACTACTGCCAGTTCCAAATTGCACTTTTACCACTGTTACTTATGTCTTGTGTATTGATGGATACACAATTTCCCAAAAGGCATCGAACAATCCTGGTTATACGTACGTACTAAAATCCCACGCCTCACAAAACCAAATGGCGTATATGCTTTTTCTAAAGACAGATCCTACACGGTTTATATCCAGATGTTTATACAAAGACCGGAAGATGTTCACATTCACATTCACATTACGAACTATCGAAGCAATAAAAACTTTTGTAATATGTCCATAGACTATAAGAAAAGTAGAAGGATGAATGCAGTTATTTGTGCAATAATGAGCTCAAACCCTTTTAAAAAGCAATAGCAAAATTGCGAGCACTCGGCGAAAAAAAAGACAAATCTAAAATCTGCAGACCGGGTTTGGATTCTTAAGTGAGAGGGTAGCTTATTTCTCAGTTAAAAATGGCTGGCTAGGTGCTAGTCGATGGATTGTAGAAACTTAAAGATAGATGAATGGTTCACGAGGATGGGTTGGGTGCTTTGCTTTTGCAATTTTACTATCAACACAAATGAAAAAGTATAGTGGGCACACAAACATAGGAGAAAGTATAGCCTGACTTTTTGAAACTTTGTTTAGTTTCTGCACTGATGTAACACTCTACAGTAATGTGATGTAATGTAACACAATATCAAATTAAGGCAGTCATATTCATTCCCATCTTTTAACTTCGCACAGGATGTGATGTAGTGGAGAAAGTGGGATTTTGCAAATAACGAATGCGAATACCAAAATCTTAAGATTTCAAGCATGGCATAGAGCTATTCTGTGCCTGGATTGGCATGGGACGGTTTGAGATTCTTGGCTACGGGCCACCTCATCTCTGCCTTTTAACCAAAGGTATTTGCTATTTTATTTCGTACACACAAGACTGCTTCACTTTGCAAATCTTTTTTGAGAAAGCGATTCGCAGACACACTCTCATCAGTCAGAGTTTGGCAGCAAACGTTCATCAACTGTGTCTTGAGGACAATGAGTCCCTTTTGCAGGTTGAGACATGATGGAAAAATTAATTGCATTTTGCATCTGCTATCGTGGTTAATGCAACTGTCACTAACAAGTCATTTGCTAGAACCTGACATGTCGTTAATTAAAAACCAATTGTTTGGTCAAAAATAAATGCACTAATTAATCTCGTGGAGAAAGCTAATTATTCTTTGAAGTACTACTTTAGATAATGAAAAAGCAGAGTCGGAAATGCGGAGGGCCTTCTGCAGTCCTGCTTTCAAATTGCAGATATTTTTTTATTTCTGTTTTACGTCTAATGTCTGCTCACGTCGTACCACGCAAAAAATATGGCCATTTGACTTTCATCCACAATTCACGATTCTTCTTAATTAGGCACCGAAGATATTTATTTCATCCAAAACACTCCATGACGTAGTGATGTATCTTTCTTTCTTGAACGATAAAAAAGAAAAGTTCGTTTTTTGCATCTCCCCAAAGTCTTGTTGACGTTTCAAGTTTAGCAAAACAAAGCAGGCAAAAGCAAAAAACAAGATGCCAAAAATACTAAATGTTCCAATCGAAGGCAACAAAAATATTTTTCTGCTTCATTTGCAAGACTTTTAATTTCTCATTGCGAGACAAAAATGTAGTACTTTACATGGAGTGGACGCCTTCTTCCTTCACATTCTCAGCGTGCCCCTCTTTCGCCCATCAATCTTTGACACAGAGTGATTAAGTCTTGTTTCCTGAAACGATAAGGACTACTTCTCGGTTTTGTAAATGTACGACACACACGGAATTTGGATGCAAATGAAAATGTTGGGTGGGTCTGGAATTTCCTGTTTGAGAAACATTTAGCACATTAGAGTGCTGAGTTTCTCTTTTGGAGATGGAGATGTAAGATAAGTCACTTCTTTTGTTTCAGCTCTAAATATTTCTGTACTACAAGAAAAACAAACTTTCATTTCATCCGGGTCGTCGATACTAACATAACATCATGAGTGGGGTCGTTGATTTTTTTAAATTGCCCAAGGAAAAGAAGAATGCATTAACCCCACACCTGACATCCTCCAATTTATTATTTTAAATGTACAACGACTTAATTCAGAGACACATGTGAAACTTTTTATTTGCTTGGCTAGCTAAAGGATGATTATTTAGTCTGAACTGTCATTTAAAAGTAAAAGTGTAGACACTTTCTCCGACGTCAAAATTGAATTTTTTTGACGCTGATGATTTCTTCCTAGTTATGAAACATAATATACAGACAGTTACTTAACCATCTTTCTAATTACACCCTGGGAATTTAGCACCTTCCTTCCGTCTGTAAACATATCCGATGAAATAGACTATGACTGACATTCGGAGAATTGGAAGACACACAATCTTGTTCAGACCACCACATGTCATGCCACACCACCGTAAATTAATTACTCTGCTTTCTTCTTAGTTTAAAAGTTTAGACCGTGTCTTTCTGTACTTACATTTTCACTTTCATTTTTTGAAAAAATAAATATACCGGAAACATGGAAAGAAATATGAGTTGGTGGACAATGTCAAAACTTTGCAGACACCTTCTCATATGTCAAAAGATTGATGTCTTCTTCTTCACGACGACCCTTTACCGGGTTCATATCCTTGCCAAAGATGATTAATTGAGTTCTTTGACTTTAAAAATTCCCTTTTCTAAAAGTCATTAAGTACACAAAGAAATGTACAATCAATGGGACAGAAATAGCTACATTAATTCTGTCCCACTTTCATTTTCACCACGAATGACAACCTTTTAAAGTCTTTAAAGATTTTACTCATGCAAAAATGTGTATCAATCTGCCCCCATCATCCAAACGAACTCTTTCAAGTTCCAGCTCACTCCAACAAGTTTCTTCTCACGATTGTTTGAAACAGGTTGACTGTCTAAAATATGGCTTGACAAAAATATACCGTGAGAAAATTCTCATCAACTCATCATCAGCGAATTTTTCCATATTTTCAAAGTTTTGACATATTTTTTTTCGTTTTTTTGGTGAGCCATTTTACTTTGAAGCAGGAAAGTGACTAAATGATTATTTTTCTTTCAGAGTTACCAATCAAAGATGTCGAGACTGACGACGATAGGCCGACGGCCACAAGTATTATCAACTGTGATCTCTATCATTTTGCTATGTGCAATAAGTTCCGTGTGGACGAAGGGAGGGGGTGACCAGCTGGAAAAGGTCAATGACAATGAACTCATGAACCTCATCCAGACGGAGAAGCATGTCATTACGATTTTCAGTAAGTTTTTTTTACTCCTTTAAGAAAGTACTTTAATTTTTATACCTTAGGTAAGCCCAACTGCCAAAAGTGTGACGACTTTGAAAGCGAGCTGTCAGCTATAAGAGAGACTTTGGTTGACTCTCTGGACGCCTCGGTGGTGAAGGCGGTGTCAAGTCCTTTGGCCAAGTTGTACAGTCCGACGTCGGAACCCGCTGTCGTCTTCTTTAGGCATGGAGTGCCTCTGCTGTATCATGGTAAGTCAGAGGAGGTCGAAAATGTGACAGTATGAAGTGACGTGGTCCAATTTAGGTCCGGCGAATGAGGAAGAACTCCTTAGTAAACTGAGTAGATGTCCAGAACCGGCTGTGAAGGCGTTGAATGATGAAAATTTTGAACATTTGACTCAAGCTGCTACAGGAGCGACGACGGGAGATTGGCTGGTCATGTTGTAAGTCTTATTTCAAGCTAATTTTCCTATGGGGAATAGGGTTTGCTGACTATCTATTAATTCTAGTTCCAAAAATACATGTGTGAAGAGTCAGCGTCTTCAAGCTGTCCTCGAAGCAGTCGCTTGTGAGATAAAGCAAAAGATGAATGTTGCCAGAGTCGACAAGTCCACGGATGGAGGTGCCACAGGGAGACGATTTGGAGTGATGGACACTCCAGCTTTTATATTGTAAGCTATCCTAAGCCTAAAGTATTAAATGCATTAATTCCCTCTTTAAAAGGTTCCGACACGGAAAGTTGTACCGATACGAGTTGGACAGCATCACAATTCCGAACCTCATCGGCTTTGCAACAGATTTTTATAGAAATTCAAAACCAGAAAACGTCCCCACTCCAAAGTCACCTTTGTAAGATATTCCCACAAGACACTACCTCCCGAGTGTTACAAAATATGCCTAATTCTCATTTATTTCCTTACAGTGACGACTTTACTGAAATGATCGTGGAGCAGATGCGTGAGAATCCACAAATGGTTAAACTGGGCTCTATCGGAATATCAATTTTAATCATTTTGGGAATCTTCATCAAATTTTCCTCCTCATCCAAAAAGACTACCAAACCATCAAAAAGTTCCAAGAAGTCATCATCATCAGACAAGAGCAAAAAAGATAAGGAGAGTAAAAAGGAGACATGAAGAAAACTCTGCAACCGGAAATCTATGATATTACCAAAGTTTGAAATTGAATTCCACTGTGCGCAATTACTATTATTCACCTGACCAACCTAAAACCTAACATTCATCGAGACACGTTCCATCTTCCATAATGAAAAGTAAAGTAAGGACTAAACGATTCGTAAATTGTGAAAGACTCCACCCAGAGATGTAGTATATTTTGTGTAAAGATTTAATTGACATCGCTAATGATAATAATCTTGTAAAACAAGGAAATAGGTAGACAATCCACGATGTATAAAAATGTAATCAAGATCAAGAGGCAAAAAACAGTAATAAATATAAAAGTAAACCTAACACAGCCGCCTACTAATCCTCGTCATCATCAAGGTCAGCTCTATTGTCAGGATTAGTACTTAATTCAACAACTGCGGCCAAGTCCCCCTTGCCATCATCATCATCACCTTTGAGTCGATCCAGGATAAGTTCCGCTATGGCGCGATGTGTCCTCCTCTCCAACTTGGCTAACTTTGAAGCCACGTCCCGCTTAAGGTCCCAGTCAGGTTTGCGAGGGGCAAGGCTTGTAAGGTCCACGTCGTCCTCAACTACTGGCTTCACAACAGAGTGTTGCAGGGTGTCAGCAATTTGCTCTTCAATGTCGATGGCTTTCGCCTTGGGGGCTAGGGCCTCTTGGAACTTTTCATCCGTGGGGTTGTAACTGCGGAACACTGGCCTAAACAAACAAAGGAACATCAATGATGGAATGACGATGATAATGATGTAGTAGGTCACTTACTTTGGAAGAGGAGCATCCCTCGCCCTGTTGGAAACCTGGTCAGTGGAAGTTTTTGCCCGGCCTCCCATCAATTTCTGCTTCAACTCCCTCAACCTCTCCTTCCTCCTCTTCGCCTCGTCCGCCATGTGACCCACACCGTCACCTCCTTCGTCATCGTCCACGTCCATCGCCATTCCATCAGGAAGTCCAGTGGTAGTAGTACCGACCGAGGGTCCAGGATGAGTGTCCTCATCATCCGCAAATTCCGCTGAGCCTGCAAGGGGGTCAACCTCCATCTCCCCGGTCAAAACGACCATGTCAGGTCAAGTCACGCAGCAGTTGTCAAATGGAGGGGTTTGGGTTCCCTGAGTGGACCTCAATAATTTTACAAATTTTTATGATTTGAAATATTTTCTTTCAGCAGCTGAAAAATGAGCTGAGATGAATGTTCACCGGGAACACGGTCCAAGTCAACCGTATTTGTCTCAAGACACTGATTGGTCATCAGTCATCAATTCGAACAAGACATGGTAATGGCAAACTGACCCTCAGGGGAACCCCTTGGGGTACTTTGGAAGGTCATCATTTACCCGGAATCCACAGGTCGCCGAAGTGCCAGGGTAACGTCAATGGGGGCAGAATGCGACTTTTCATAACACATTCCGGAGGGCAGGCTGGGAAGCGTTTGATCGTTGATCGCCGTCAAAATCTAGATCTTGAAGGGTCCTTCAAATCAAAAGCTGGTAAATCAAGCAAGAATGTCGACCAAGCAGTCCTCTAAGGAAGAGCGCCAGGGTCCAAGTCCCATGAATCCTTCTGAACGAGTGTTGCGGTCTGGACGAGAGTTGGGGTCTTCGACCACGGGCAGTGGACAAGATACAAGTACTTCAGTAGTGGTGGTGGATCTGGATCCGAACTACAAAGAAGTCAAAGTTCAAAGATTTTTGGACATGCCTCCCACCGTTCTCCACGTGCGACGAGACGAGACCCCATCGGACATCCGGAAGCAACTTCTGAGAATCTTTGGACATCTACATGATGAAGATGAAATCCAAGCGTGGGAAATCTTTGAGGATGAGGAGAAGGAGAAGAAAGAACAGGAGACTTGAACGGATGAGGATAAGAAGTCTCAAGATGATAAGAAGTATCAAGTTCTTCCAATGGAATAATTATAATGAAGTATGAATTAGATAAGACCAATCGACATAATGTAACAAGTATGAAGTACCAAAAAATGTATGTTGGATGTAAACGAATGTATGAAAAGTGTTTTATAGGCTTGTTTTAGAATAAAATATAAAATGCTTTATAAAATTGCAAATCTATACATCGTAGGACAATTTGAGGACGCTCATCCACTCTCACTTGATTTCTTCTTGACAAAGTACGAGTCCTGGTTGTTCTGAAGAATCACGTCGAATCCTTTGGGAATCAGGATGTCAGCCAAGGCCTTGTGTCCCCCTGGACTGTGCGCATGTTCCACCACCATCGCCCGAACGTCGATTTCCTCGAATGGAAAGTCCTTAAGGACCTCGTACTCAAAGCCCTCAACGTCCAAGCTGAAAAAGTCGATGCGATTGCGATTCAGAGCTTTGAGTAAGAGGCCCAGGGGAAAGCATTCCGTCTCCGCTTCGGCCCTCAATTCCGCAGGAATCTCTTTGTCGAATGGTTTCCCCATCGCTCCATACCACCAATAGTCCGTCCGTTTGTATCTGGCAAATGTCATCTGCAAAACGAATAGTTCATTTAATGGCTTGGAGAGCTTGAGCAGGTCACTGGGAATTTCTTACCTTCTTGACCTTGGCGGCGAGACAAACGTCTGCGATCCAAGCCTTCCTGTGCCTGAGTTTCAACTCCTGAAAGAGTTTCGGAGAGCCTTCGACGAGGAGTCCTTCCCAGCCTTTGGTCTCGAGCTGAAGCGTGTTTGAGATTAGCTCCCCGTTATTGGCGCCCGCTTCTACGAAGAAGCCTTTGACCTGAAAGCAAAATTTTGATTTATACTCTCGATGGTATATGAATAGTTGGAGTGGAAGGGTTTTCTACCCCGGGGTTACTCATACCTCAGGGTCCACAGCTTTTCCGAAGGCTGCAACATAGCCTTCGAGGGGTGACGCTTTCAATTTGTTTGGGTCAGAGGAGGACAGGTTGTACGGCAGGGTGGAGGGTGGGAAAAGATGTTTCTTCAGAAGGTAGTCCACCACCAACTTGTCCGTAGCCTCTGCAAAGTCAAACAAGTATATAGAAATCTACTTGTCCAAACACCACAGGTGGGTTGATTATTATTAAACCCAGCAGTTCCTCAATAGACGTGGGGACTTGCTCCTTCGGAGGAGGAAGCCCTCTCAAATCTCGAATGGATGAAGAGTAGAAGAAGAGTGACAGCACGGCGACAATCATCAGCAGAGGGACAACTTTTCCAGTAGCAGCCCCCCTCATGTCTCAGTTGGGTTTCTCCGAATGCAAACAAAGTCAAATCAACGTGACTAACACAAGATTGACGTTCCTTGATTTTCAAATTATTGAAATGTTCAAATGTTATTCTTCAGGGGCGATACTTTATTCCCCCTATTCACGACCTTGACGACGACCTCAAATTCAAATGGCGCAGTGTCTATATAAAATCTGCATCGCATCATCCCTTGAAATGTGAATAGCCATCTTATTCGAACCGTTTTAGTCTCAAAGAGTGTCATCGTTTGAAAGGTGACAACTGTTCGTGGAACAAAATTTTTGAGAGGGGCTCAAAAATGCCATAAAACCATAGATGATGTTCCGTTTTATTATTATCGGAATAATTTCAGTCTTTGAATCTCACCACTGGATTATCAATGGCTTGCATAGTTGTGATTGAACTTTTGTCAACGTAGCTAACTTGCATAAGATTAGAAATTAAATTTTACTTCGCCCCATGCAGCCAGCTCGAGGCTATTCATGACGTTATACGAGCAGGGAAAACCAATAATTGTTACAAAAAAGGATGGATGAATGCAATTAGCATTGTCCCCTTCCAAACGCAATGTCAAATGTTGTCATACAATGGACGTCGAATTGGCAATTATTATTATGTTTAGACCATTCTCAACACGTACTTCCTATAACCGTACTTAAAGCCTAGGTATGTCAATTTTTACATGAGAAAAGAATAACAGATTTGCTCACTACTAAAATGATCTTGGATTGAAGGCATTAGGGGCACTGTAAGACGAAGGGTTCCTCAACCCCTCTGTCGATAGCAAGCAGGAGGCTAAATATAGCTGCATTTCAATTGGTCATTGCTGAAGTAAACTGACAATCCCTTTTTTGAAAGTACGTCGAAAGTACGTCTGATACCTTTGCAGACAAACAAGCGGAGGACATTCATTGCATTATTATCATGTGCTAAAACATTCTACTTTTTGCAGATTTTGTAGTAGCACAGCATACACCTAGGTTTAGGTATAACATAACCAAGCTCGTTTTTGCTTTATTGTGCGTGCGTAATTGTAATTTGCGAATACGAATAGCAAAGAACTTTTCCTAATCAAAATGATTCATACCTTGACTATAGTTGAAACAGATGCCTTGATAGTTTAGTCAGTAAATATTGTCGTGTTTTCGTCTCGTAATTAATCCTGAACCTCGTCACATTTCATTATTTTTTGCTTTGTTAGGAAGCATAAATTGTTGTCGCATATTTGTTTTTTGCAAAAAGACACCAAAGCAAAAGCTACGTCGTCAATATTGGACCTTTTATAGCAAAAAATATATAAAGTTGACTCATTGAGCAGAGCATCGATCTACTCACTTAAGATACTCGTACATTAATTAAGCTGAAAATATGGAGAGCAGTTTGAGACTACCCCTTTTCGTATATTTGGCCTTTTTCGTTCTGTCCTTTCCCTCAGGTAGGTGTAATATAAAGGGCTCATAAACGATTGGTGCTTATCCAATATGTTTGACTATATTTGTAGCCTTTGGACACGATGTCGTTTGCTCCCTAAACCCGGACTCAGGAACTTGTGGGGCTGGGGAATCTCCCAAAGAAGAATTGAGATACTACTACTCATCTGCGAACTTCAAGTGCACAGAGTTCCCTTATTCAGGGTGTGGAGGAAATGAGAATAATTTTAAATCTTTGGAAGAGTGCAAAAGAAAATGCAATGAAACCCGTAAGTGCACACCGTAGAAGTCTCTTCCTTAGGACATTCTCTAATTCAACGTCTTCTTCTTTACGCAGTACAAGATCTCGCCGTGGTCCCAAAGATACTAGCAGCTCAGGAACAAAAGCAGTGTTTTTACGGCAATCGAACCTACAGGCCTAAAGAATCCATTTCCCAAGCCACAGTGGATTCTCCATGTTCCATGAGTTGTTTCTGTGATAATTCCTTGTAAGTATTCGGGGAGGATACAAATTCTTAAGAATTTCGTCAAAAGCTTTTTTGCACATTTTAGTCGAGCTGAGGAAGCACCAAGAATAACATGTGCGGAAGTCGACTGTCCTTCTTACCCCGAGGGAGATGACTGCGTCCCCATAAATAGAAATGGAGGATGCTGCTCGGACTACTATTGTCCTTCTTCAGCCCCTCCTGAACAGCCTAAACCATTCACTTGTACCTACAAGGGAAAGACGTACGTGGAGGGACAGATAATTGACCCTGATGACTACCCTTGCATCACATGCCACTGCAGTAAAAACTTTAAAGGTACGACGAGAATCATTTGAAAAACTTGAGACTTGTGTAATAATGAACGTTCCAAATCACAGGGGTTTTGACTACGGACGGTGGCCTATGCAAAGAGGTCAACTGTGGAGTCACAATCCACAATCAACAAAAATTGGTGAGCCAATGTCTCCCAAAATTCTACAGAACCAGCACAGGTCGGCAATCTTGCTGCCCTATTGAATGGAACTGTTCGAAAAACTAGTCCACTTTCAGTGCCATCAATAAGTTGCACAGTTATTTCTTATACTTTATGTTGAAACATGCGTACCGGTGAAGATGAGACTAATAAAAATGATTTTGTCTACAAAAGTGCAGTGTATATTCTAGAGAGTAAACATATTTGCAGCGATTAGTTCCTCTCACATTACCTTCGTTCCCCTAATTCATCACCTTCGATCCCATTAATCACTTCCTATTCTTCACTTCGAAAATGAGATGATGATAATGACAAACAATGACAATGCATTTGGGAAATGAGGTATCAGATAAGATGTCAGGAAACATGAATAGTGCATTTAAGAATTTTTTACGGTTACTTCGTCCCTGGCAGTCAATCAACCATGATGAGAGGAGGAACATATTTCTGTCGGGTTTCAGATACATATCTCACAGTGCCCCTCACTTCTACATTAAATAGTACGGTGGATTCCCATAATCCAGAAAAGGTAACGGAGGTCCATTGTTGGGTCTTTCCTGAAGTCTACATTAGGATTCTTCCAAAAACTTTCAAACCATAAAACACCAGTCAAAAATACTACATGGCGTTTAATCAAGACATATTCGACAAGCCCATCTCATTTCGGCAGGACTTCCCTCTGCACTATCTGGCTAAAGTAGGGCATTTTGAAGAATTAGGTGGCTTCTTATAGAGCTTGACCCCGTGTCCAGTGCGAAGCAGATTGGACGCGTGGACTCTCAAGGGAGAACGATTCTTCACTACGCCGCAATGGGTGGTACGTCACGTCCTATTGTTAAGTCCTTTTTATGTGTCCCTTAAATCCTTGTCCTCAGCCAACTTAGCCGGCGGTGCAAAATGTGTAGAAGTCATTCTCAACTTCCTCAACGAACTCAGGGGGGAGGACAAGGAATTATTCCTCACGACAGGGATCACTCGGTTGAGCAACCGCATCCGAAAGCATCACTACTGGAAAAGTGAAAGCTGTCAGGAGACGATTGACTGTATCAACGTTCGGGACATCTCAGGGGAAACTGCTTTGCACATTGCTGCAAAAAATGAAAACACCAAAATAGTCGAGGCCTTGATGACCCATTCTGCAAACGTCTTAGCTGTGTACGGTACTTTAGAGCAGATACACCACCAAACTGCGTTTAAAAATAAAAGTTCACATTTTATATTTTATGGTTTCCAGTTCCAACAATGGAGAACAAGCTCTAACACTCATTTACACCAAAACCCCCTCTGCAGTCACAGCTCTATTGCATCGAAGTGTCTTCTTTGATCATGGAATTGAGGCTGACTCGTTTGACAGTTCGGAAAGACGCTACTGCCTGGACTTTACGTATGCTTGTGGATATTTAATGACTAAATGATTAACTTCATTTGATGCAGGGCTGTGATTGGTGACACTTCCGAGACGGTCAAGGGCGTAGAAGATGAAATCTTGCTAACCCAGCAGAAACAAGGGTCTAGATTGCTTATGGTAAAGAAACGTCGTCATCTCATTTACGAGGAAGCGTATTGCCTGTACAAAATTGAAGTGGATGACTCAAACGCAGAGACTTATAAAGGGGTCCTAACTCATCCCTTAATTCGCTTCTTTGTGGATGGAAAAATAAGAAAGCTGAGATGGGTCATTTACTCAGCCATATTTCTAAAGGTGGGAGATACTGAAATATGTACCCATGATTTGTCACACTTTTATACTTTTAGCTTCTTTGGGTCGGTTTGTACATCTGGCACATTGTAGAAGTGTACTACAATTGCTGCGAGCTGGGATCCAGTGCTTCGAATTTCTCTGTTACCTGCGCCCAATTTCCGTTTGGACCGGAAGATGTCAAATTAGCAAATTGGACACAAGGTACAAAACATATTGCTTGTTCCTCTCACGACTCTTGATTCTTTTTAGAAGATGGAAATCTGATACACACCTCTGTTCTCAATTGTGCCAGAGAAAACAATAGCGTGGGAAGAACAGTCTCAGTGACCCTCCTTTCCGTTTATGTCCTCCTCACAATCGTCTTCAAGTATGCAATCCTCTCCTCTGAATATTTAAAGATTCAAAACTGCTTTTTATGGATTTTCACCATTTTCCTCATCATTACAATGCATCCCATGGACAAAGCTTACAAGACCCAGTATCAGTTTTCTGCTGTAAGTTAGTTAGCATACTGAGGGGTAGAATGAAACTACTTTCAATACATTATTTTTGCAGTTTGGCATCCTTCTAAGCTTCCTGGTCGTATTGGAATTGATTCACAAGCACGTTTACTGGGCGATCTACATCCGAGTATTGATTACCGTAATCCGACGTCTTTTGGCCACCCTCCCCCTCTTCGTCTTCATCATGGGAGGCTTCTCAATCTCGATGAGGATGATGTTCCCAAACATAAACCCCCCTGTGACGGATTTTAGAGACGCTATGATGGAAGTGTTTTCAGCAATTGCGAATGGGAAGGTGGAATGGACGGAAGGGAGGAGGTACAAGGAGGGTGTGGATGACAACTTTCAACTCTCTGGACTCATCATGTTTTTAGTCTTTTATGTTTCAATGATTCTCCTTCTCTTCCGCGTGCTAATTGGTTTCGTGGTCGCAGATACAAAGGTAAGTCGTGCTTTTCACTCGAATGCTTTTTTCAAAGGAAAAAAATCGTGACATTTACATTTTTCTCACAGAAAATCCAAGAACGTGAGGAACTCAACGAGATATCTCAAGATCTCAAAGAAATATTTTTGTTCGAGTCACTCACAACTTCGAAAGGCTTTCAATGGTTGAGTTCATTTAAATGTTTTCACTGTCTCATAGTTCTCAGGGGGAAATTCATGCTGTGTCCTCAAAACAAAATGCAACTTTGGATCAGCGAGTCAGAAATGCCAAAAAACTTAAGAAAACCCATGAGAATTTTAGCGTCAAAAAATCCTCCTAAATTCAGATCACAAGAAGACGACGACGACGAGGATGATTTGAGGGAAATTAGGAAAGTAGAAGAATTGAATGGTGGTGGTGCCTACTCGATGCAATTATTGCAATGCAAGAAAATAGACTTATCATAAAACTAAATCAGGGGTGGATTGACTCGACATGACATACCAAAAAATATGGGAGAAGGTTAGATTTCTTAACAAGACGAATGAATTATTACTATTTCACAATTTCGTACCCCCTTTAATAAAACAAATGAAACGCAATGTGTGGCATTCCTTGTAGGGGTGCACCAGGATTGCTCAACATTGTTCCCTTAAATGTCTAAGTCTAAACCTTTAAAAAATATTTGGGTTGGGGAGATTTATAACTTTGCTTGGGCGTCCAAGTCACCCAAGCATGACACCTTTGCGTTACATTTACTAAAATTGCCAACAAAGATTACGTTTCTGGGCCTATGCTTGTGGTATATTAATCCTAATCCCAAGATCCTATGTTTAGGGATGTAGGCATAATACGCGATTTTTCACGAATTGAGGAAATGCAGGTATGTTGAGGCATGAAAAATTGACTGCCATGCTATATGCGTAATGTGAATATGACTCACACAACTTCTTCCTTCCTACGCACTTTCTTCTACTAAAACTTTAATTTAAATGAGATATTCATTACATTTGGCATTCACTACTCATGAACGCTTGTAAATAGTAGTTGAGTAGCTCTCGGACGAGAGGTAATAGGTAATTACTAGAAGCTATATTTGCATTTGGTATTTGTGCACCGTAGGAGGGTGACACACATTTTTACAACAACTGTGAGAAAAATCGATCGATAACATCTTGTTTGCTTAAAACAAAACTACGGTTCGAGAAGAAATTCTGTACATTATTTACTATCTTTAAAAAAGTTGTCTGAAAGAAGTCAATAAAACAATCTCGTACAAGTGAACGGGGCATAGTGGGATTGCAACTTTTAGAGTTGTTAGCTGCTGTCTTGAATAAATTGTTGTCACTTAAGAAGATTGGAGTGGAGAGTATCCAGTCGGCAATATAGAATCACGTGCTTTAATTAATTCAAGGACAAATAATCAACATGTATCAAGTTTAATTGGGGTGTACGACTTGTTTAGTTTATTCTTCTTCTGAAAGCTTGAAATACAAGTTTCAATCGTCAAATAAGTTCTTTTGTAGAGTGTCTCACCCTGCCCCCCATTTGATCATTTATTCCATTCCACAACCCATTCGAGAGATCTAATTACATTCAAGCAATCAAATATTCCTAACCATGCTTGATTAGCATACTGTCTGCCAATCATCATAACATAACCTATTGCCAAACTGTCATATTGATAAAGTGATAAGTGACGTGACGTGATGAGTCAAACTGAACTCGACCTGATGATAATACACAAATATTATTCCAAATAAAATCTTTCCATTTGTTGACTCTCTCGTTAGTCCCAAACAAACTTAATCATGGGGGACAACGCTGAAGCGACCCAAGAAGGGCCCCTCTACTTTGGACTTGACCTGGGTACCCAATCGGTGAGAACAAATAAAAGTTGTCGACGTAAATCATGATTTTTTTGGGGAATTTGTGTGGTTTTAGATTAAAGTTGTTATTACAAATGATGCATTGGAGGTTGTCCACGACGTTAGTGTTAATTTTGACAAAGATCTACCAGAGTTTCGGTAAGCCAATGTCTTAATGTAATTAGCCTTCACGACATTTACTTCTTTTGCAGAACTTCCGGTGGTGCAATCAAGGATGAAAACAATGCAAAAGTGGTCACTGCCCCACCAATAATGTGGGTCAAGGCATTGGACCTGGTCATGGAAAAGTTGAGACTGTTGGAACCTTCGTTTGATAAAATCGTCGGAATCTCAGGTGCTGGTCAGCAGCATGGAAGTGTGTACTGGAAAAGAGGAGCAAAGGAAATGCTTAAGAATTTGGACCCTGACAAATTCCTTCACGAACAACTTGCATTTGCATTCAGCGTCCAACATTCCCCCATTTGGATGGACTCTTCAACAACAGAGTATTGCGAGGCTCTGGAAAAGTTTGTAGGTGGTCCAGAGGAGTTGGCGAAGTTGACTGGTTCCAGGGCATATGAACGTTTTACCGGAAGCCAGATTTCCAAAATATTTCATACTAAAAAAGAAGCCTACAACGCCACCGAGAGAATATCACTCGTATCCAGCTTCGTGGCGTCTATATTTCTTGGGGACTATGCCAGCATTGATACCTCAGATGGAAGTGGGATGAATCTCTTGGACATACGGACTAAAACATGGAGTGACAAATGTTTGGAAGGGGTCACAAGTGCAGAGGCAGGACTTTCGGAGAAGTTGGGGAGCCCTGTACCCACAGAATCGGTACTGGGAACAATTTCCTCGTACTTTGTTGAAAGATATGGGTTCAGTCCTGATTGTAAGATTGTTGCCTTCACCGGAGATAATCCGAGCTCATTTGCTTGTGAGTAAATTAATCCATCTCATATGAAAAGTGTTGATGATTGTTACTATTCTTAGCTATGTGCCTTGGTCCCACTGATATTGCTGTCAGCTTGGGAACATCGGATACTGTCTTCCTTTCCATGCCTGCCTTGCCAGACCAAGGGTTTGGGGAAGGGCACATTTTTGTTAACCCCATAAACTCAAGTGATCACTACATGGCTTTACTATGCTTTAAAAATGGGTCCCTTACAAGAGAAAGAGTGAAAAGGGACTTTGCCAGCTCGGATTGGTCAATATTTGAAGAGCTGTTGGATTCCACACCACGTGGGAACTTCGGGAACATTGGATTTTACTTTGACTTGATGGAAATCATTCCAAAAATTAAACGTTAGTTGGAAATATCATTCCATAACTAAAAATTAACCGAATTTGGTACTGTTATTGGCAGATGGTGATTACAAGTTCAACAGAGAAGGTGCCAAACTACCAAAATTTACTTCGTACGAGGTGGAAATTAGGGCCCTGATCGAAGGACAGTGTCTCTCCAGGAGACTGCATGCTGAAAAGATTGGATGCACCATAAGTAAGCTTTGTCTCAATGATTGACCAAGTGTATAAAAATGCTAGTGGCTTTTTAGCAAAAGACACAAAAATCCTTGCCACTGGAGGTGCTTCCAACAACAAAAAGATCCTACAAGTCCTCTCAGACGTTTTCAACTGTCCGGTTTCCATTCAAGTATGCTAATTTAAATTCATGTACCTAAATCCTAACCATTTTCTGAATCTTTTGAAAAGAGTGACTCCAGCTCTGCGGACCTTGGTGCGTGTTACAGGATAAAGCATGCCATTTACAGCCAGGGCGTGCCCTTTGACAAATTCATTGGGAATGTTCAAAAATATGAAAAAGTTTGTGAACCTAGCAGAGATGCCAAAGAAGTAAGCTGAAGACATCAAATGCAATAAAAGTTATTGATGTTATTGACGAAACAATTCACTATACTCCTGCCCTGATTTTTCAGATTTACGACAAAATGTTGGAACGCTATGCTGTGTTGGAACAAAGCCTTTTAAAACAGTAGACGTAGTACTCATACACAAGATAGTTTAACTAATTAATTGACTGTAAAATTCTATCTCAATAAAAATGAAGCGACTAAAAGTTTGATGACTTTGGGAAACTTTCACTTGTTTGATGTAATCCACTTCTTGATGGCGTCAATGGATTTGGTTTCAAGAACTCTTGGTCTCCTCGTCTTGAACTTTTTCTTCCCTGATGCTCTGACCTTGTCCTTTTGGTCCTCGTCGTCGCTAGAAACTCCTGAGTCGTAGGCGAAGAGCTTGGAAGATGAAGGACCGGGGAATCTATTCGCTCCTCGAAGACGATGCCCAAGCCTGAAATGTCAAGGGGTTCAAGTTCAGGACATGGGATCTAATTAAGTGGTAATACAAATTGTGACTTACGGCTGAATGGCATTTCGACTAGGACCAAGTCGATCCAGAGCTGATAATGGCACTGGCTTTGGTGCCAAACGTGTAGGACTAAGAGCACTCTCATTTTGACGTGGGCGTCCTGCAGTACCTCTGGTCTTGTATTCACGTATCCTATTAAAGTTCATCAATCAGACAAGCAAAGTAAAGCATAAATTAGTAACTTACTCATTCTCCAAGTCATGGTCAAAGAGCATAAGTCTTCTTATCTTGGTGACTTCCGGACTGGGGCGTCTCCGAAATCGTCGCCGTCGTCGCCTTCTACCACTACCACCTCCACGGGAATTTGGATCCCAACTCCAACTAGAAATCTCCAACTCCAAGCTTCCCCTTGGACTTCCAATCTCACTCGGCACGATCATGAAACCACTCGACATCTCGCTAATAGAACATTCAAATTTTCAACTCAACTTTATTTTACTACATTGGAGAACAACTTACCTGTTTGTAATTGACAGTTTTCGAACAAAAACAACAACCCTCCTTTCTCAATCTACAAAACAAGACAACAATGGTCCACCTGGGTCTGTGTCCGAATTCCTTCTGAGAAAAAGATTTGTCGGTTTCATCCGGGTTTGGCCAGGTTGCGTTGCCTTGGTGTCAATTTTTTTCATGCATCTCTAAACTGACGCTGTAAAAATGTTTGCACTGAACAAAGGTGAACAATTTATCCATCGACAAATAAACACGGCATCCACCTGATGAGACATGATGATTTCAGACCAACTCTTTGCAAGTGCCTTGGGTGCGGTTACGGACAGGACGGTGGTAACGTTCGAGGACCACAGTCGTGGGGACTTTGATCATAAACTTGTTCCAGGGTTTTTCCACAGACTTACTCTTCAACGGACGGTGGTGCCTTATGTGCCTAAGCCTGTGCCCAATGGTAATTTGTCAAAGGAAGAAATTGAAGTGAGGTCATAAGTCTTGTAATTGCAGGTGATGAAGTTGTAGTAAGGGGACAGATTCTTGTGAAGGACCTGACTGGAGGAACGATGGTATTCACTTTAGTCAGAGACGAAACAGTTGAAGGACTAAAGACGAGGATTCATGACCGACTCGGGATTCCAGGGGATCAGCAGCGTCTTCTGTTTGGCGGCCACCAGCTTGAGGATGGCAGGACGCTTTCAGATTACAAGGTTGAACGGGATTCAACTATTCAAGTGGTCTTAAGGTTGAGAGGAGGGGCAATCCCAAAATTGTACATGGCTGCAGATTTCAGGGACAAGCAATATGACTACGATTTTACGAATGTTTTGGACACGGAAACGTTCTTGAGAGGAGCCCATGAGTACAAGCGCCCCTGTGGATGGATGAGGCTGGCTGTGAACGTCAAAGGGTGTGTTTGTTGTGGATAGTTTGAAGTACCAATTTACAATTTGTCCTATTACAATTAGGTATGGAGACAACACTTGGCTAGGAACGACCAGAAAAACTTCAACCGAATCCGTTAGTGGGGAATGGCCTGTGTCATACCACGGTACTGGAAAGCACCATGCGAAGTCCATTGCACAGCAAGGCTACGATCTTTCAAAAGGGAAGCGATCCTTGTACGGGACTGGGATCTACTCCACCCCTGACATTTCTATTGCTGCTCTCTACGCAAAACGTTTCACCCTCGGCTGGAAGAGATACATGGTCGTGGTTCAGAACAGAGTCAATCCCGAGACGGTCAAGAAGATACCAGGTCAAACGACGGGAGTTGGGGAGTACTGGCTTACAGAGAAGGAGGAGGACACAAGGGCCTATGGGATCTGCATCAAGCAAGTGAAACGGGTGGACTAATGATGGTCCCGAGCGACATGATTGATTAATAAGAGAAAGAGAAAAGTGCTGAATTTAAATTTTAATGACTCATATTTTTACAAACAATACTTAACTTATGATAAGCACACTCTGTCGAATTTAACTCTGTTATTGTAAGCCAATTATTATCATTTTCTGCAGCCTTCTTCGTACAATGTAATGCAAAATATAATGGATAATCATTGAATGAAGCGTCTCACCTTGCCCCCTCCTCGTCATTTCCATTCCATTTTGCTTCTCTTCTCTAGTCTTCTCGGTCTCATCATTTGAACATCAAAAGAAAATCTAATTAAAGAAGCGACTAAACCTTAGGTTTAGATACGTTTAGTCGATAAAGATTAAAATCTGAAGTCTGCTATTGCTACATTATTGTATCAGTATATATAGAACTACGGCTTTTTGTTCTACAGGTACTCTTGATCATGATGATGATGCTGATTCTGATTCTACATCTAGGAACTACAAGAGTATTGATTTTTTAAAAGTCTAACAACAAGAAGGTACTTACACCCGTTCATATTTCGTCAATTTTTTGAACATTTCATGAGCACCTCGTTTTGACGATATAGAGTTACATTTTCTTAGTCGTAGCTTTGGGACTCTTGTTGCACCATATTCAATCGACGGGGAGACTTGACTCGAAACACTTGCTTCATCGGACATGACGGGGAAAGGTCACAGATACGTTGGTGAACACGATTTTCCGGTGCTAGTCCTAAGTGCTTCTTAATGTATTGTGCGACTAATTTCTGAGGTCGGAGTTGCCACTCGTGGAGAACCTCTTTTGGCGCAAGGACCTATAAAATGGCTTAATGTATGTCCGACCACCATGAAGCCTGTATACAACTTACCTGATCTGCTATCAACCTATCGACGATCGACACACAGATAACTGCAGCTTTGATGCCAGCATGATGTGTGAGAGAAGCAAAAGCCAGGGACTCCATTTCAATATTTGTCACCCCATTTTTATGCAAGTGGTTGATGTACTCCATCTTCTCAGGCTCTGTGTAGTGACAAAAGGCCCCATCAAGACGGCCTTGGCCTTCGTAAAAGTCATCCGTACACAAAGTTTTCCCCACATGAAATGAATAAGGTTCATGCATTGATTGTGCAAGGGTCAGCAATTCTTTTGACAAGGTTGAGTCAAGTTTTGAGGAGCGTTGAAGCTTTTTTCCTAAAACTGTTACTTCCTGATGTGGCTTCATGTCGGGGTTGAGAGCTTCTTCAGTGATGATGACGTTTCCACCTGGAAAAAACATAATTTTTAATGGTGCTTGGGGTACATTGAGACAAGAAGGTACCTTCGATGCCAATCCCTCCACAAGTGCCAATACGAAAAAATACAGGTTCCGTGACATGAGCGTGGTAGAGCAGCTTAATAATTTCATGAAGAAGAATAGACACGCTGGGCATCCCCATCCCATGACTTATAGATAAGACAGGTCCAGTTTTGTACATTGAGTAGCGATAAGAGTGCTGACTGATGTCCAAAAGTTGGGTTCCGGTTGGGATTTTGTATCCAATTTCCCCTATTATCAAAAGCACATCAAGGACAGCAGTGTTGACACGTAATTGGATACCGTTTCAAGTGAAAGCAAGAGGTGGTAGGGAGAAAGAAAGCAAATAGAGAGATGAAAGGAAGCTGAAAAAGGCGTAGCGTAGCGTACCTATAATGTAATATGCAAATTCCTCCATCCTTTTGGGCGTTCCTCCAATGCATACAAATTTTACGTCCGAAAACATCTCCACTAAATCGTGAGACTCGCTACCGAGGGCCAAATGATAGAGGATGTCTTGATCCCTTCAACATGACGAAACACAAAGTTACCAGCTTGCCAATAGATACTAAGGATTTACATATTATCTAACTTTGCTTACATGAATTTGATGTGAGGGTTCCGCAACCTGATGGACCCTTCATAATGGCTGGAATAAGCAAATATAAAGAGTTTAACAATGAGTAAACAATTGAGTGAAAGCGAGGCTTACTCAATCTCTCCATCTAGCTCCACGTCCATGATCTTTTTGTAGTTTAAAGTCTCCTGAAAAAGGGATATGATATGATCAGCTTATATAGCACGTATACTTTAGTTTATTTTACCATATTTTTTGTAGTGAAAGAAAGTTGAGGAGCTACAACTTTTTGCTTATGCCCAATTCAAAGAGTAAAATCAAAAATGAGATTATTATAAATCTGTGATTGGATTGAAGGTTACGACGAAGTAAGATGGCCGAGAAAAGATACAAGTAAGCCTTGTTTCCAGTAATCTTCACGAGTAGTAATAAAAAAGCATTATAAATCGGGCAGTAAAAGTTTCCGCAACATGCAAAAGATGCGTCGTAGTTTGATAAGATGTCTGTCCTCAATGAAAAATGAATGAATGAAACCAAATCAATTGCAGGTTTTAATATTCAATATTATTGCATAATGTAAATCTGTCTGAAGATTAACAATCGGTGCCATATGGCTTGTGGTGGTAATTCTCAAAAGATCTGGTTGGTCAAAGGTTTATTAGTGAGTAATCAAAATCATTTTCCGACAAAAAAGCTCTATACCAAATGACCTACGCCTGACCTAGGGAAGGATCCATAATTTAAGCATCCGGACAATTGATGCACCCAATAATTTAATCAGTAACACAGGTACACCTAATCTCCTTTATCAAATGCACACCTTGAATTGTGAGATGCATGGGCTTTCATGAAATCAAAACGAGGCCAATCAAAGTCATTTTAACGCCAATAATTTTAATAGCAACCCTACAAAATTTAAACGAAATTAAGATTAGGAAAGAAAGGCATAAATGTCATAAATCGTACAATTTTCCACACTTGTCACGTACCTTATTTCACAACCACGCCCAATCACGGCACCCTGAGTTGAGAGAAAGGAAAATGAAGTGAAGTAAATGGAGTGTTAATTAATTACCCTTCCCCACAAAAGCACAGAGGAAAGAAGGTCTATCAATTCTTTAAGCTTTCACCACCAAACCACGCACAATTCCTCACACTCGTCTCACTTTCTCTCTGAACTTTCACTACTGAACTGAGAGTCTCACCACCAATCACTCAGGTGTGGATGTGGAGTAGTGAGTCAGTGTCTCCAGACAGCCTAAAGCGTAAAAGTTACTTTCTCCTTACTTGCCTTGGCTTGAGAGAGAGAGCAACAAGAAAAAGAACGAAGACAAGGTCAACCAATAGACTTGACTTGGCAGTCGTGCACATTGGAATCACTCAGAGTAGAGTGAGAAAAAGGGTCCACGGGTAGGATGGTATGGAGAATGGAAGAATATGGGGCAGGAGACCAGGAGAAAGTAGGACAGAAGCGTAAATATCGATCCTATAAACGAAAACCAAACTTTCACCATGAAAAACAGGATACGGGTCCTTTATATCTATATATGTCGCATTGGATGGATGGAACCCTCACGTTTATCTAATTCCTAGAGAATCCAAGAATTCACTTACCCACTTATTCCTCCGCTCACGTCCTCACTTATCAACATCAACGTTAATGGGATAATAACATGGCAAACAGGGCGGTTTATTTACATAATTCTGATTTGTCAGACGTCCTCTTGTATAAATGACTCAAACTTTTATGCTTGTGAAGCAGGAAAACCATTCATCTCCTCTTATAGTTTAGTGAGTTTCCTGAAAAGAGGATTTATATTTGTCCTTAAATAACAAACTCAGCTTATTACTTTTCACGTTTATTTAATCCAATCTTCTTAAAAATTCTGAATCATGAGAGTTTGTATAAAAGCTTCAATAAAATGACGTCAAAGGGCAGAAAAAAACAAGTTCAAAGTTCATGCGAAAAAACACAATACCTACAACAATGAACGTTTGCAGGAGGAAGGCGTTTTTTTATGGCATCCTGCTTGCGAATATGTAAACTGCCAAAAAAGCCACAAAAAAATATGTACTGCTTTGCTTTGCGTAGGAGGAAAGTTTGAGCGGAGAAAGTTTCTGATGCGTTCTGCAAGGCATAGTCGTAACTGTGGACCTTTCTTCCCAACCACAACTTTCTTCCTAAACCCATCGTCTCCGTTTTGTCAGGCTTGGATTTAAGGGAAGCTTTTCCGGACTAACTTCCGGTGTCTAATATCATCATCATGCTTGGTCTCAAAAGCCCTAGGGTCTCATCACAATTACCTAGAATTTGTTGGCAGCCAAAATGGCAATTCTATTCAATCCGTCATTTGCTTAACATTTTCCGAGTCTTACAATTTTTTGTGAGTTTTCTGAACACATTGTAGGTTTGATGAAGAATCTTCTTTTTTCCCACTGCCAGAGAATTGTCAGACTGTCACACATCCCACCAACCAATACAACAATGCAATAGTTTTTCCCACAACTGGCCTCAACAAAATGTTAATTAGTTGGTACGCCAAGAATTTTAATAGCGACTGGCAAAATTAAAATAAAGTTCAGGTTTCTCTAAATGCACAAATCCTATGAGTTAGAAAAGAAAGATTGAATGTCATAAATCGTATAATTTCTTTTTGCAAATCCTTTTCTGACCTTGCTTTTCGAATTATGGAGAAGAAGAAGAATAAAGTGTGCCAAAAAAACTGTGATGCGGCATGAAAATTGAGGTTTTCCTTTGTTCACATTGTTTGCTTTTGCTCGAATGAGACAAGAGCGGGATGGACTTTTTTTGTCAGATTTTTTGAGCGCTCATCAGCTTTTTACATTCCGGAAAATTAAAGTTACTAAAAAATTAATTAGCCAAGTTTTAGTTTCATTAAGAGCAGGATGGACACTGTGAAGGTAAATACAGAAGACTCCTCCTCTGAAGGGTCATCCCGTCCAACATCCTCATGCAGTCATCGTCCTGACGAGGGCTTTGGTGACGAATGCAACTTCATCCACAATCCTCCCGTCCAACAACCCTCCTTGTCAAAGGTGAAGCCCTCAGTGTACATCCCACCCCTTGAAAATACGATCTTCGGTTGGGCCCTTGGCCTTCGTCCAGAAGCTGTCAACAACAATGAGGAAGAAGATACCTCTGGTGGTGAGGATGAGGAAGAGGATGAAGGTGTGCTACCTCATTGGGATGAAATTTCAGACACAGACCTTGAGGATTTTGGAGCACCTCCGTTATCTTGGGACAGACTTCGACTACCCATCCCCTACCGATATCAGCCTCATCATGTCAAAGGAGCCCTTGGTCCCGGATCACCCTCCGCCTTACAAAGTTTGTCATTTCCCACGTTCGTGTCTCCCTTTGAATCAGTCGAGGGTTCAAAAGGTTTGGTGGATGAGGTGTGGAGGAAGAAGATGGCGTCAAAGTCCTCCGCCTTAATTCCTGCTTTAGGAGATTTGAAAAACTCTTTGAGGGTCCCGAAGCTTATAACGCCTCAAGAATACATTCGGTGCGTCATATATTTGCTGGGAGGAAGTGCGTCGGAAGCCTTCTCTGTGGATGGCAAGACAAACTGTTTGGTCAAAGACCCCTGTGTTCTTATCAGCGGAATTAGTCCTTCGGCTCTTTTGCATTATTCAGAAGGGTTTGTCAGGTGTGGGAACATTGTGAGGAGATTTGACAAATTCCTAATGCGACTAGAGGCATTGGATGGATCATCGACAAGGCGGAGCTCAAGCCTTGTCAATCAGAACTTTACAAAATTTGTCACAAACTACATGATGATTTATCATACCGTTCTAATGTTGGAGTCACCAGGAATAACGACGTTTACTAAACTATTGCAGTTTGTAGAGGTAAAAGACAAAGGTTTTTATAAGGCTTCATTCCTAAAACTGTTTTTTGTATAGCCCCTTAGACTTCAACTGGAGTTCCTTGACAAGCATTGGTGGTTTGGAGAGGGCAAGAGTGCAAATGTGTCAAACAATTCGTTGGATTTGCTCAGCAGATTGAATTGCTGCATGCTGACCGAAGTGTCCCCATTTATCACTGACCTTGTTCAAAATGTATTTGTCAAATGTGTTGGAGGTTACTTCAAGTAAGAAGATTTTCACATTCCTTGCATAAATTCGGGTGTCCTAAGTAAGTATCATATCATAATTTTTTACCAGGTACCTGTCAGATTGGATATTTAGAGGCACACTACCCAAGGGGTCCCATGATCAGTTCCACATAATGACACTGAAGAACAAATCATACCGGGATAGGCGATTTTGGACGAAACTTTTTGTGCAAATAGAAGACACCGTCCCATTTTTCCTTGAAGAACTTAAGCAGCTTGTTTTCGAGACTGGCAAAGTTGTGACGCTATTGAAATTTATTTATGGGGTAACTACTACTATGAAATGAAGTCTTTCACTTTATGCATGTTCACGACCGTATTTCATTTACAGAATGGAATCTTCTCTTCAATCCCTCTTCCCACGGAGGACGAATATCTTTACCCTCATTTCACTTTTGATGGAATTGACAGACTCAACAGTACATGGGAAGGTTTTATGCACTCTTTTCAAGACAACAATCCTCAACTAACGTCAGACATTAAGAGAATGATTCACCGCAACCCATTTGTGTCAACCGGTGCAATTGAAGCTTGCGTGTCTTTCTCTAAGGAGTCAAATGTGGACGTTGTCCCTGTTCTTTCTCAACACGATCGGAAGAGACTCAAGCAGCAGGAGTTGTTGCGACAATTAGACCAGCAAGTACTCGAGAAAAAAGAAAACGAACGCAAAGAAGCGGCACGGCGGTCTGTGGAAGATTCTAAAATTGAGGAATACATTACTATGAGAGAAATGAGGGATGCGGAAGAGGAAAAACGAATTCGACAGAAGCATTTTGGGGACGATACGCAGAAGCGGACCGTTCGTGATATATTTCATAGACTACACAATGAAGCTCCATTCCAGAATTCCAGGCCATCTTCGTCTTCGATCCAAGTCAACCAAAACGACGTGGTCAATTTAGAAGTGCAAGGGAATATTGACGAACAAGGCGATATTGTCCGACCGCAAGAAATCACAGGCTCCTTCTGGCTCAATCATACGGTTCCAGATTCAAGAGGGGATTTTGAAGGTGCTGGAGACGCCTTTATCTCTCAAAATCTTGAAATAGATCCCGATCCTTACGATGAGTTGGGCGAGAAATTTGATGCAGAAAAAATTCAGACAACGCCATCCATTCCATATGCTATTCCTAACTTTGAGTCACAGCCTAAGAGCTTTGCTGAAGCAATCAACTTGCCACGAGCAGTGAGTACGTGCAACACTGCTGATGAAGATGTCGACGTAAATTCAATCAATTTCTTTTTGACATTGTCGGTCGGGATTCCTCTCAAAATTCAAAACGCAATGGCAAACACTGTCCTTCTTCACACATTTGTGTGCGAAAAGAAACTACTTCAACATATTCAAGTCCTGCATAACTTTTTCGCATTACAAAATGGACAATTTGGACACCTCCTCAACACCCTTCTGCTCCAAGAAGTAAACAAGAAAGGTCTCCATTGTATCTCAGATGTGATAGGTCGACTCAATAAATTCAACACAATACTGAACGAAGTGATCGCCAAGACCGTGGAGGATGAAGAAACAAAGGATTTACTTTCCAGCCTTTCGTTGACTGTACCGCACGAGAGTAGTGACGATCAAAAGATTATTAACAAGACTGATGGGCTGAAGATGTCCCCGTACACAATGCTGAACTCGCTTAACTTGCGCTATGCCATTGGCTGGCCGTTAAATATTATTTTAACAGACCATGTGCTTCAACACTTTGAGAAACTATTCAACTTCCAAATGCAACTCCTTCGAGCGGAACTCCTACTTCAAAACATGTTCATGAATTTGCAATCTATCAAGACTCGACGACGCTCTCCCCAGTTTTTTCAACTGGACATTTTCCGTACAAAGATCCTTCATTTGATAACCAGCATTAGAAGCTACGTAAACGTTGTCGTCATCCAAGATGCATGCAGTAACTTGCAAACTTTGTTTCAAAAACTTAACTCCATCGATGAAATTTACGAGTCTCTTGTGCGCCATATTAAAAATATTACGAGCAAGTAAGCTAAAAATCAATCCGTTATGTCTATCCTAAACTAATATTTCTGTCTTTTCAGTTGCTTGCTGGGACCAAAGGCGGAAAAGGTCTTGCATCTATTGACTAGTCAATTGTTACTTATCGAAACATTCTGCAATCAAGTCGACGAGGCCATGCTTCATTCCACTGAGAACAAGGGCAGCATTCCACCTGCGGATTTCAAATCCTTGCAAGAGAAAATGAAAGCCATAGATCATGTCGGACGCGTGTTTGTCGAAGGTACGTTACAAAATTGACATTTGTCATGAATTCACCAAGAAGTTTATGTTTCTTACAGTTGTGAGAAAGATAGGACAGAGAGGTTACTATCCGAAGATACTGTACTTCTGGGAGCTTTTCAACTTGAGTGGTTTTTACAATGAAAAACCGTCTCAACTTCATACGCTTCGACTTTCAAGTCGCTCAAAAATCCGTGATTAATTTTCAATAGATATATTTTTATTACTTTTCTAAAACAAAACAATTTGTACACTTAATTTATACTTACAAAAACTTACGCTTATTGATGAATGTGCTACCCCTCATTCTCTATGCTCTTCATGATTAAGATAAATTACGACAGATAAAGACATCTTAAAAAATATATAATCTTTGGCACGTATAC
>JAQIWU010000246.1:0-30997 GCA_034696445.1 Isotomiella minor
TGAAAACAGGTAGGTGCTTCTTGCGTATTGTTCAATTTTCCTTATCCAAATTGAAGGTTTGGTATTCGATGAATGCTCCAATGCACACTCTCCTCCTGAGAAAGCAGAGATAACAAACGAAAACGAAATAAAAAGAATTTCAATGCAGTCAAAGATGATGGCAATTTGTGTGATGTATAAAGTCGATTGCAAGATGGATGAGGGAGACAAGACGTGTATGAGGGACAGGGTGGATGAGAGAGGGTCGTAATTAATTGGACGCTTAGTTTTTGAATGAAATCATGGAAGGAGAGAGGAGAGTTGAGGGGAATAAGACTTTCTTTCTTCTGCGTATAAATCTTCATCCAGATGGCTCAAACCCCTCTTTGCTTTGGTTTTACTTTCCTATGTTCTGTTGTGAGATGACGAATTGAACGATAAAGCCTTTGATTTGTTACGACAGCTTATAGCGAGGGCGTTTGGTAAAGTGATGAGGGTCACTTTGCTTCTCATCCCTCACTTATCCCACTCTATCGTAGTACACCATCGCCCACTTTTCTTTTTCTGTGATGACTTTCTCTTCCTGCAATACCCCTACATGCCAATGATTGGTGGTATGAGTGAAAAGAATTGCAACTGTGCAGAGGAATAAAGGCAAAGATGAAATTGAAGTTATTAACAATGAGCAATTACTTTCTCTGAATGTTTTATAGCACATTTATTCTTAGGGTAGGGTGGAACATTATTGCCCGCATCTTTAAACCTCTTTCTCCCTTTCATTTTCTTGAATCCACATAGGATGGGCGTAGGAAAGGAGGAATGTTGAAGAAGCTTGTTCGTTTTGCTGCAATGATTATTTAGAAGAGAAAGAAGAATGGGAGGAATCCATGCTTCCATTTAATTTCTCTAATTATTCACTAAGTAATTAAAACAAGAATGAATCTTGAGAAGCAAATGGAATTACTCCCTCTGCACCTCTTGGTCCCTTCTACAGTATTCTATTCTCTCTCCTCCTCCTCTTCAAATGTTCTCCACTTTAAATACGCACCCTTGTCCAACTTTGAATTATCCCTTTCACGCCTTCCCATTTTCATCAATGGCTTACTCATTCAAAGAGCTAAGTACTTCTGCATACAATTAATCCTTTCCTCGTATTGTTGCCGTCAGAAGAGGAAAGCAGGACAAAAGCAGTGTTGATCTGAAGTATGACCGCGGTCCCTGCTACGACTTTGGACTCTCTTTGTGGTTACTGCAATCTACTTTCTCCAACTTAATAATTCCGTTTCTTAAATCGGATTACACGTGTTTATTCAAATGGTTTACTTTAGTTTGGTCCGTAGTTTAGATAAATTCATCCAGATCTAGATTGACTGACTTTGCTCCTTCTTTACAAAATCTTTGTCATTTGCCTCCGTCAGTTACTTTCTTCAGAGGAGAGTGCAGCATATTTTTTGCTTCATGTTTTCTTTCTGCAGTGCCAGTTAATGATATATCAGCAGGGGAGCCATGAAAGTTAGAAAAGGTAGCTCTCTTCCGTCCTTGTTAGCTCTCTTCCGGCTGTATTTGTCTTCTTAATGAACACAAAATTGTTTCTGACTATGAGATGATTATGGAGCAGCAGTAGTAAAAGTTGAACGTCTTTCCGTTCTTTCTCTCCTCTCGTTTTCTCTTCTTAAATACGAGCTGCAACCAACTGCAACAGCGAGGAAGGGTACACAAGTGGTTGTTGGTTTCGTAGTGGAGTCAATTCAAATTAACAGAACTCATGCTGAGGCATTTGTTCTTTTACTTTTAGCCAAGGAAGATTCCTTCTCTTCTTGGAAAAGAAGATGCGTGCGTAATTACACGCTTTCTCCGTCTATGTATTTAAAATTTAAATGGTGCTTCTCAACTTTTCGGATGCAATCTACCACAATCAAACTTGCATTTTGAGGATGCGATGCGGGTGTATTCAGTGAAAGTAAAGAAAGAAATCTTTTGTCATGCGCTCGAAGGAGAAAATATCTCAATATGAATTATGCATGTACGCACATATAATACACCTTTTTCGATTCAGTTTGCCTCGTGCTACAAATATACTTATTGCTTTATTTTGGGTGGAGGTACAGAGACGGAGATTTGGTTTGCGAGTTTGGTTTTTGATGGGAAAAGTAAGAACATTAGAAACAGGCGGCGGTGAGAGAGAGTAATGTGATCGTCTGCGGTTTTATCTACAGCCTTGATCACCACATAACTCACCACATAATGAGGGCAGAGGAACCACCACTATTACAAATTCATTAGCATCCTCATCCCCCTCTCCTTCCTAGCCTAAGTCTCTCATTGTCAGGTGAGAAACAAGGAAAGGACACGCGGAGGAGTCAAAATTGTAAAGGAGAAAGCGAATAAAGAAAAGGGAAACGCGATTGTGAAAGAGAATGATGACCCTGGGTGGAAGATTACATCCACCTATTTTTCTCAAGAGTTAAAAGATTGGATTCACCTGAGACTTATTCGTTACACTTACGCATTGATTGTGCTGGTTGGTTATGTCTGTTCACTCAATTTTTTGTGCGTTTTGTAGAATCTTATCAAAGAATTTAAGAACATGCGTGTGTGTGTCTTGGATCCTTCTGGGACCTCTGGCAAGATTACGATGATTCAAGTTGACATTGATCTACTTTCTCTCTGTCTGTCTTTTGTTTGTGTACATGCTATGTTTAGTGTTTACCTGAAAATTTAACTCCCAGCTTTTCCCGAGTCATGCCAGGTCGGAAGTATATAAAAAAAGTAGTATCTCTCTTGGGTTTTGAGGAGCAGGATGGATTTGATTGATTTGTTATGAGGAGAAAGAGATTGGTTGGATGGATGCCATGTTGTTAAGTAGTTCGGCGTTTCCTTTTTCAATCCTAAAAGTTATCTGAGTTTGTTTTTGTACTTTTTTTACAACCACCGCATTTTATAGTACATTCTCATTTTATGAGATGATTGAATATGGAAAGACATGTTTATGATGAGATAAAGAAATTGTACACACACGTTCCAACCAACCACCCTCATCCTTGATCAGAAGAGACACTCACCTTCCAATTTTCAGCTTCATTGCGTAAGGTTGCTTCTAGCTTTCTTTATTATTGAGTTGTGCTTTGGGCAGGGGAAGGGAAAGCGTCAGTCAGAGCTGGATGAAGTAATATTCATATAATTTGAAATTACTTGGGGAGCAGTGACGTACAGAATTTATGTCTACTCCGACACGTGCTTCTGGTCATCACATATCACTCACGTCACTTACTACCTATGATGATCTCCCCTTCCCAACAGAAAGCACGGCTCCATCCAACTGTGGACCACTGTTTTATTTTAAGTAAAAGTCGACTTGGAGCGTGAAGAGGGAAGAGAGTGAAAGAAAAGAAGAGGGAGAAAGGTTTGTCATAAAAATCGGTTAGAACAGGGCATTAGGGTAATAACGATAAATTTCTCGTGTTGCAATATTTCCATTGAAGGAAGAAAGGCACACAGTGAAAGACAAACGAACCCAACCCACCGCATACGTTATGTGTTTGTTATGTCCTTCCCAAAGTTCACTACTTTCTCCTGGTGGCTGCCACGCTGCTTTGCCTTTGCTGCAGTTCCTCGGCTCCTATTAAAAAGAATGAGAGGACACGACAGTATAATGTCTGTTCATCAAGTAGCAGTAGTCGTTCAGTTCGGTTCAAGCAGACTTTGTTTTATGAGACTCCTTTTCTCTTTAAGAAGAGGGAGAAAGGATAAAGTAGCTCTCAACTCAATACACTTTCAATGAGCTTTGTTTTTGGCAGAGAACTTTGCTCTTGGATGATTTCAAAGTTTAACAAAAACTTTCTCCTGCAACTTCCGACGGCCTGCGTTCCCTTCGAGCTTCTTCATTGAGTTTGGGGGTACCTCCTGTCGTCACCCTTCTTCTTTCCAAGTATTGACATTACCATACCATGCACGCTGCACATTGGTAAAGCTGCAGGAGAAGGGAGAAGTAATAAATGTCCTGTGTACGTTCAATGTCTATGGGTCTCCGATCGGGGATGGAGAATGCCTCTTTTCCTGATAGAAACCAGGATCAATACACAAATGGACCAAGAAGCCCGACTAATAAGCTTATCACGCGTTTTTCAAAGATGTTGTGTTTGTTGATGCTGCATTTCTGTAAGGAAAGACAGTGAATGTCAAAGTTGAGGATTGCCGTTTCGTTGTTAGCCGCACCAAGGTCAGACTGAGTGTGATCTGGTGTCTACATATTAAGTGACATGATGGTCTCTATCCCTTTGAATCATAGAGAAGGCACGTACACAAAATATAAACCATAAATTAAATTAATAATCGTCTCATCCGCGTGCTTCATCATTTGTCATTATCATCAACAAGGTATGAGATTTTTGGAACAACGATAATTATCTAAATACTGAAAGCTCTAACTTTTCTATCTGCAAATGCTAGTTTTTTCAACAAAACTCGACTGAAGCTAAAAGACTGTCTAAAACATTTTACGCTTGATAGTAGGATGTGTCAAGTCTTATCGAACATCCATAATGGAGGAAGGACTGGTGGAAAAAATTGGAAATACATCAGCTACAAGAAGGACATTATCATGCTCACTCCTTGGCTAGACTATAATGTCGCTTTGAACTGTGGTTGGTGAAAGTGTGTGTGTATTTGACAGGCAATTGCTTCCTGTACATGTCACTTTTATCTTTCGCATCATCTGCGGCCTAACCAATCAAATGATGTATGTATGTATGTATGCGTGTATGGAAGAGCAGAGAAAGTGGAGAAAGCAAAGTGATCTCTTTAGCTCTTCCTCTTAGAATAAAACTAGTTTATAGTTTCTCTCTGAGTCTGAGGCTACCACAGGCTCTTCTGCTCTCCATCCATGCCATGTGCAATTTCATTGGATTTTGCGCGTGAGTGAAAGAAGTGGTGTTGGTGATAACCTTCATCTGGAGAAAGTCGTCGTGTAGTAGACTAGAATAGCATAGGCCAGCGGCGCTCCCGGGTCCGGGTGACTTTTTCTCAACATCCTTTCTCTTTTCGGAGATAGATGGAATTTGCAATTTGGAATGCACCGAGGTGAAAACACGAATTCCATCCGTTTTCTCCATCCACTCCATTCCTCAGCACGTTCCTAAACGAGCAGGTTGAGTTCGTTACTCAGAGATATCATATCATTGTGGGTAACGGCACCTTCACCTTCAGTCCTTTGTTGTCTCTCACCCAAAGCACACTCCGTCTCAGTCTTCACTTCGTTTGTGTCTAAAAGTGAAAGCAGTATCTGGGGACTTCGCCATATTTTGCAGTTTGATAGGCTATTGTACTTTTTCCATCGCGAGTTAAAAACTATTTTGTACTGATAAATCCTGATAACAACTAAGGTTGACCTACTTTTGTAATATACTTTTCGTGGTGATGGATGTGTAGCCTGTCCATCCAACAAGTGACGTTAAAAAAACCAGGTTAAATAAACAAGAGATAACTAATGTCAACAGAAATAGTTTGTGAGTGCAATAATAACAATGATAGCCGTGGTTAAGCCATCATCATTGTCCTCGTTAGTTTGGTATCGAGTACTACATTTGTTGTTTCGTGAGTCCTTGAGAGTGAAAGTGGAGCAGAGATGAAGAAGAGTAATAGCGGAGGGGGTAATAAGTGGATAAAATGTAAGGAGGCTGGATGCTGGAGCGAGGAAGGTGCTGCTTTGCCTCGACCTGAAGAACTAATGCTCGATGGTCTGTCCGTTGTTTCATTATCTATATATGCATTACTACTATCAGTATTAAGTCTGGGGAAAGTATCAAATTAATGGTGTGTAGTAACACGCGTAGATAGATTATACCCCGGCACGCATTATGACTCCATTATTATACGACAGTAAGATCGGATTAAATATGTAAAGTTGTTGTTCGAAGGTAATTTGCGCCGTGGGTGAGGTGGAATGGAGTGGCGAGTGGGGGATGGTGTGGTGAAAGTGAGAGTGGAGGAGGGAGGAGAGTGTCTCCCTATGCATAAGACTAATGAGAATTTAGGATGCAGTTTATCAATTAAGAGCCATGTGGCCGCTGTTTGGCGAGCACTTTACTTATTTGATCAGCTAAGCCATGTTATGTTGTTGCATAGCGTAAGTGAGGATGCAGTAAATATGTAGTCAGAGAGCGAGAAAGAGAAAGTGGAGAGAAAGCAATTTTAATTTCCTTTAGTTCCAGCCCTTCTTTAGATACTTGATTCACTTTTTGCTCTCCTTTTATTCACACCCACTGCATTTTACTATGCACTCAAATGCATAAATGCTGCCGGCTGTTTAACATCACGTTAAGGAAGAACAAACATATTTTTATGACTTATAAATAGTTACACAAGGTCTTTACCATTGTGTGGTCCACTAACTTTTATTTTATGCGTGAGTTGCATTGGCACTAAAAAAGGGTGATAATAAGGAAAGTTCATTCATATGAAGTGGGACATCATTATGCTAATATGCTTACATATTTCTATCTTGTCTTTTTACAGTGTCGGTGACAATGAGGGAAACGAAGAAGGGCTTATCACGGGTGCAAAAACTGAAGAAGCGACTATCTCGAAGTTTTGGACGACTGGGTATGTATTTTACTTAAGCTTTCTTTTGGTATAGTAGACGTATGTGTCACCCATCTGACCCTGAGAAATGTAACACTACTGCTTTCTCTTTGTTGAGATGACACGATGCAATATTTCTTACTGCATCGGACTCATTTTTTGAATGCGTTGGAATTAGTCTAAAAATGCAGTCTCATTCCAGTAGCAGTGGGAGCAGAAACTTATTATAATGGGAAAAGGGGGTCTTTTCTCTCCAGCATTATGTGCATACGATTCTTATTCTGTCCCCTATTTATTGCAGTGGTACATACAAAATAGGATAAAATGGATTTACATTTAAATGTGTATTTGGAGGGGGTTGAGAGTTTCACCACAAGCCTTGCCGTAAGCTACAAGCAAGCACAGAAAGAAAGAAGAAGAAAGCTCGGGTGAATCATGTTCGATTTTGGCGTACACAATATACACTTACGACACAAGGTCGAGGAAATGAATGGAACAACGGCGAGAGTACTCTCCAACGCTGAAAGGAAGTGTGGTTCTCTGAAGAAATCTCTCTTCTAACAGCATCGATCTCCTGGCAGAGAGTAAAGCATTTCTCTTCCGTGTTGCCGCACTTTGCTTCTGGGGAGGAATTTCGTGTTGACTACATTATCATGATTATGATTATTATGCAATTCCCCCACTGGCATTTGGTTATGGTTAGTTGGTCACGACAGAAATAGATCCAAGTGGACAGCATGTATCTACATAGTCTTACCGCAAAATGAAATGAAGTTACATATGTCGACATTGTGGAAGATACAAATGGCTTTCTACCTAAATAACTTGACTTTCACTCGTTTAGCGACATGGGTGTAGGATATGATAATGAAAATGGATCTATGACCCATGAAATGAAGTTACAGAATTGAAGGGTGCAAAAACAGAGAGTAAATGCCATCAATGTAGAAGGTTGTGATATGGCATTCCCTTTGTGTCATATTCAGATTGAAGTCATTCATTTATCAGAGAGGTCAATAATGATATGATTTATGACAGTCATCCCAAGTTATCAGACTGTCGTCGTCATTTAGTTTTGACCGTGATTAATGAGTATCAAAATTAACATCAGGTCGGAGCTGTTTTATTGTTTCACACATTAACATATTTTGCTTTCACCCTGCCCTGCACGCTCGTTGTTGTGTTTAACATCTCCCCACCGAAGCATTTGCGTAACCGAATACAAGTGACCCTGTTGGGCTGAGCGTTATCGCAAAATTTATGGTCTTGAAGAAATTGCAAGTTTTTTGATGAAAACTGATTTCGTCTTATCCTATTTTGCTACACACTGGAAGCCTGCCTGTGTCCCCAGACCTTGGCCATTATTCAAGCTTTGTTACATTTTAGAGCCAACTCAACACGTAGCAAAAAGCGTTGACAGCAGTGTACTGCCGGTGTACATGAAGGGCTGTATCCTCGCTTCCTACGGTCTTGTCTCGTAAATCATTTCCCCGGACTTCTGCTCGTGTCGGAGAGGAGACAGAGTCGTGGGACAAAATTTGTTTATTCTGCGTTAATGCCAGAGTTCACTCAGCCAGGTCTGCAAAAAAAGCAGAGACCCAGAATTTTCTACTTTCACCCGAATGCTCCTCCAACTGAGGGCGTTTGTTCCACGAGGGCGACCTCTCCCTTTTAAAGCAATGTCACTTAATCTAAGTATCCAAATTAGAAGCACAACTTGTGGTACGGAGAAGGTGACACAGCGATGTTGAGACCCTTGGTTCTGATAGTGCTCTGGTCGTAGTAATGTAATAAATGAGTCTGATACTGATGGGTTCTCCGCTCCTTGAATTTTATGACGTAATTGAACTAATAAATGGACTCTTCTTTACGGCGAGCAAGTTTCATTGGCAGGCAGGAAGAACTTTTCTAATTAAATGAGCTTGAACTCAGTCAGGAGAAAGCGAGGCCGCAGCCGAACTTCCTATACAATGCCAATGCCCACTACCCACTTGCAATGGGTGAAGCAGTTTGAATAGTCACTCTTCCCTCCTCTTCGGGGTCTAATTCATGGTGGTCTCAAATGGATGTTAAGGTGCCAATGAAATGACTTTTCGGCTTTCCAAACCCCCCATTTCAATTACACTCCATTTGTTGGCTCTTTCTCCCGTGAAGAGAGGCAGGGTGAGTGAGTGAATGGTTCAAGTGACGCTTTTATGGGACTTTGCTAATCCAGATCTTGATATTTAATCACGGGCCAATCGTGCGAGATTGGTTTTCTTTTATGGACTCCTATAAACACTGGCAGTTCATGAGTCAAAGCAAGGACCCCTTTTGCACTGCTTTCACCTTTATTGCACAAGATGAATTGGAGTGACTCGTTGAGATTGGAGATGGACTGACACTGACTGAAGGAAGGAAGGAAGAAATGGGTTCCGGCTATCGATTGTGTAACTATTTCTGTCTATCTTTTCTTCGTAACAACTTTTTTATTAACCAAAGTGACGGCCAAGAAGTTTGGAGGTCTCCTTCGTTCGCTTGGGTAGTTCTTTAGGCAAGGATTTTTTTTTATTTCGAGGTCGCTTTTTAAGACTTGAAAAATAAACGCTAGGTGCTTTGGAGAAAGCAAGTGTGAAGATGAAGACAGTTTGAAAAGGGATAAAATAAAATAAAATCAGATCAAAGGTAAAATCGGAACTAAATTGAGGAGAGTCTCTGATGCAGAAAGTCCTTCTCTCCCTGTGATACACAACTTCATCATTTCTTTATACAACACCCAACCAACGAGCATTAATTTCAACTGCTACCACACAACTTTCATTTCATTTCAGCAAGTTTCTTTCACTGGGACCCTTTTTAACTTTGTTTTGCATGAAATGAAAGAAACTTTTTCATTAGTATGAAGTGAAGCATGTGCGGCTAATTTTCCACTGTGACAAGGCATGGGATGAATTTCAAAGCGACTTTTTGCGTGTGGATGTATGTGTATATAATTTTCTTCTTACAGGGTTGTTTACTGGTGTTAGCATTTTATTTTTGGAAAAAGTTTTTGGAAGAGAGGGAGAGAAGAAGAGAGATTGTGTAAAGGTCCCGAGAGTAGGAAAGAAAGTGAGTGAAAAGGTCCAGTCACAGTCCTCCGCCCATGCCAAGGCTGTCTTGTACAGAACAGAAGAGACCAGTAGCACTGGTGGTATATAATCAAGTAAAGTTAGCAACCAGCATCACATGAGTCTTCTCTGAAGTTGACACTCTTTGTGTGATGTGAAGTGAAGTGAAGTAAACCCAAGTGGCTGAGATTTAGGGAAAGTGAAAAGTCGTAAGTCATGAGTTGGGGAAAGTCTATTTTTTAGGCAGTAGTAATGTTCCTAACTTTGGAACTTTTTTTTGGAATTTTCACTAAATCAAATGTCGAGACGGAATAGGAATTGCTGAATTGACAATTCAGATGACCGAACGAACGGCCCTTCTTCTTCCTAAAATGAAAGGCCACCACCACCACAAAGGTCGAAGCCAAGGCATCCAGCTATTCCGTTCTCAAGAAATGTTATTTTTTGTGACTGTATCCCAAATCGAATAAGCTTCCATAACCAATTACATTTTTTATTTAGCAACGAGGCAGGCATCCTGCTTGCTTTCACTCGTAGGTGGTTCAATGTTGGGACGACCTGTTTTTGTGGAGTGTTGGCGGAACTACGCTAAGGCAATTTTACGTGGGTGTTACTTGGAACCTTGGGTCCATGTGAAAGATTAAACCGTCAAAATCATTAGTCTTCCTGTCGAATGCCAAGGCTTGGAGTCGTCCATTATTACTCCGCTCCAAGCCAGAAGAGCCTTCATTCAAAGAGCAAAAAAAAGGGAGGAAAGACATTGAACATGTGAAGTGACAAGAAAGGCTATGACTTTGGCGAGCTGCCCTTCATTTCATCTTCCGATCCTTCTGAAATAATGTCAGTCAGTCAGACCGCCTGACGCCCAGCCTTATCTCTTTTCTCATTTCATTTCATTTTATCCCTTTTTTATTCATTTTGGAAAAGTGACAAAATATTGTTCATTTTATGGTTCGCTTCCTTCCTCTCCATATTCATGCGACATGAGGATGGCGATGATGACATTTTTTGCCAGTAAAATTTAGACCCACGGTAGCGCCTGCCGTAATCAAATCCAGCTTTACTGAACGTTGCGTTGTGCGTAGGAATGTATTTGAGTCCCGGTGAAAGAAATGGAGATGAATGAGCGTCATTGATAGTTTATGGACTCATCCGTAATATTTTATTGGAGCACTTTCCGCGTAATAGGAGACACGGGCTTGCGCTTATGCTAAAAGATACTTTACTTTCTTCCAGGGAAAAAGGAAAGTTTTGATTTGACAACTTATTTTCCTACTTTCTCCTTCGTACTTACTTACCTTGCAAGAAAGAGAGACAACTTTACCTTCCAAGTCTAACTTGCAAAGTTGTTAAAGTTGGAGACGTTCTATCTTGTGATAAATGGAGGCTTGGACTAGCTAGCTAAGGCTATACTTAAATGTCTATCTATAGTCGTCTGAAACGTCCCATGCTTTTGCAAGCGTGATGACAGTTACTGCTGGGGCCATTTCATTGACGACTATTATTTGGCATAAAAGTTTGGAAAAAATGGCGTGCCCAACTGGACTGCAACGTAAAGAGCAGATGAGTTAGACAGCCAAATATACCCCATTAAATCAATTACATTTAAGTCATTTTCATCGACATTAGGCGTACCATCAGGACTACACTACACTCCGCGGTTTTTTTGACAAGGATTCAGAATTACATTTTCCAAAGAAGGAGACCAATGTTCTCCTATACTTCCCACGGGGCATTGATACTGCAAGCTGGCAGCACTTAGGTTGGAGTATAAATATGTGTGTCACCTAAACCGTTAACTGGTCACCTTAATACCTTTAAGTTTGGCGAAATGGGACAATAATTTAGTGTATTATTTATGGTTGACCGTAAGCATTGTTGTTTTATAGCATTGTGAGGAATATCATACTCTCGCCTTTTCATCCTCTTTTCACTTAACGTTCCATAAAACTCAGAAGAAGGAAGTCCTTTCTCTTCTTTCACTCGCGTTTTTCTCATTTATTCTTCGTCGTGTGTATGCGGTACACATTACACATGTGCTTGATGTACATCATGTCCGTAAAAGTGAGTGTATTATGTGCAGTTCAAAGCAGTTTTTATCGAACTTGGCCAAGTGCCAGGAAAAAAATTGCCATTGCCATTGCCCACCCCAATTTTTGGCAGGAAGTTGATACACAACCTCGTCTCTGCTGCTGCTTATGCTTTCTCCGTTGGCGAGGTCAAGTTGGATTCTTCTTCTTTTTTATCGCATATCCTAGTTTGTTTCTCACTCCGTATTCATCCCTCCCTTTCAAGAGTCTGTTACTGAGTCTATGTGGAAAAGATTTGCTCAGTTTTGACTAAATTTTTGAAATCTGTTGGGAAATTCATGACTGGCATATTAAGCCGTAAATGTTTCATGTCCTCGAGTTAAGTTGAGTAACTTCCTTGTTTATATCTTTTTCCAACATCAGCAAAAGAGGAGTTCAGGAGTTGTGTAACCTACACAGGAGGATTGCTTGCAGATGTGGCAAATATCAAGCTTGATTTGCTTGCGCAATTTAATTTTGTCCTTTACCTGCTCAATTTTAAGAAGTGATGAGAAATACCAAATGACGAACATGGCCAGGTCGAGGTTAGACTGGAATTTGCGTTGTATAGAATATGATCTTTGAAGCCCTGTCTTGTCTTGTCGCGTCTGGATCTGGAGATGGTAATTTGACGCTGATTGAAAAGTATTGACCCACTTTTCCTTCTGTTTACTCTTTTAACAAAATTCTAAGCATGTCCTTGTTGTCTCAAGTGATGCTGATTTGACTTCACGTCATGTAAACTAAAACCTTACAACACTCTCAGAGAGAATGGAGAAGAGTCTGTGCAAATAAAAATGTGCAATAAAGAGAATTGCAGATCTACCTTAGTCTGTTTGCTTAACTTTTCCTAAAGTTCATTACATTAAAACACTTTTAACTTTGGATTTTAACAAACAAGCCAAGTCAAAGTCAATTGGTTTAAAGTACCTCTTTCTTCGCCAGAAAGTTATAACACTTCGTTTGCTGTACTCTTTCACTCCAGTTTAGTTTCAAAATTATGAGTTGTAAAAGGTATACTGTGATGGTAATCCATTTTAGAAAGATAACCCTTTTGCCTAATTCTATTTCCTCCGATGACGAAACAAGCCCATCTGCATCTGCATGTAAGTATTTTTTTATATATTCCAACCTCCAAACATGGAATTTTTCCGACATTAATTTTGAAACATTAAGAAACTGTGGACCAACTGTTTAAAAAGTTATGATGGGCTGTTAGGTGTGGCCTCAACCGTAAATTTCTCAACTTAACTTTGCATCAAAAAGTATCTAAGACAGACAGTTGCTGCTTTGGAGTCTGTCAGCTCAGTTGGTTGAACTTGTTAAGAATCTCTGTGGTTGAAGAAAGCGGAGAAAGTTTAATGTCTTCTACTTTTTCTCCTCTGCAAGAGTCACAGGGAGAAGAGGAGTTTATTTGTTAAACTATAATGGAATTGATCCATGTCTGAGAGAAGTGGAGAGATAGTTTACTTGTTAGTTTCACAACTCTCTTCTGGTTTTGCACGCAGATGAGAGTGTCATGCTATTTTGTTTTGTAACTGAGCTGAGCATAATAATAAGAGGTTAATAAGGAGAAAGTTTGCTTAC
The DNA here is from genome assembly GCA_034696445.1 of Isotomiella minor. Taxonomy (NCBI): domain Eukaryota; kingdom Metazoa; phylum Arthropoda; class Collembola; order Entomobryomorpha; family Isotomidae; genus Isotomiella; species Isotomiella minor. Next base: position 13,301 of record JAQIWU010000246.1, read on the forward strand.
TAATTCGAATCGGTTTGTGGTTCTTGATGTGATGTGAGACGCCTGCAAAATGAAAATTCAAAAGTTTTCCATTCTCCCTTCAAAGTAAAGTTGATGGAGAGGAGTTACAACTATACACAAGTCGACTCTCGACGACAACGACTTGCATCATGGTTGGTTGACTAAGACATGGAACAATCGAAAGTTGCCCAAGTGAAGTGACTGACTATAAGGTTTTCTGTTGATATGAAATTGTGCACCGAGTCGAAAGTGAGTTAAGTTGAGAAGAGAGGGGCGACTGACATGGACACTGACGTGACGCTGTGCGCCTCTGTGCATTTTAATGAACATTATTATCGTTTTAGCGAATGGATTTTCAATTTTGTTGAGACGCCTATTGTTTAGAGTGAGGAGGTGAACGACTTTTGGTGCATTTTGGTCTCTGCTATAAAAGGTGAAAGCAGAAGAGGGTAGGTAGTGGGGAAAGGGTTAAAAGTGGATCTAGTTCAACTGCATACAAGTTACTCACGTCCGTGGCGTTCCATCCCGATGGGGTCGTCGGATCGAATTTTATGTCTTGACTGTAAGGGTATAGCTCATGTGACGTAGGTTATTGTACGTCTGTTGGGTACCAGAAGAATACATGTAGCTTTTGGGATTCGGAATGACTAGAGAAAGTTAGTTGCCAGGATTTGACTGGACTTACCCTTTCGGCCCGCTTGGAGTTGACAGGTGGGGATTTGGACGTAAATTCAATAGAGATTTAATACTGAAGAGGCTTACCAAACCGTATCTCCCTTTTACCCCCTGCTGCAATTCTCTGCCTCTCTCTTCTTCCTCTTCCACCCTTTGTGTGCATCTCCTTCATCGTAACTGCATGTACTCAATTCAATTTCTGTTCAATAAGCACTGATACAAAGTAAAGTTCCACTTTGAAATGAAGCTTTCTATAGCTGCCTTTGCTTCCTGGTTGGCGGCACGTTATGTAATCAACTTCACTTTAGGCAACAAAGAAAAAGACTTTTCCCAGTTTAGCCTCCCCTTCGTTTTAGATTCTAATAACTTCATATGAGGGGAATAGAATGGTCAGGATCATTTTTTGAAGTCTGCAGATGAATCAGAAGAATGTCCACTTAATATTTGTTCTGTCGTGAAAGTACATTGTAGCACGCAATTGAATGGATTTCTTAGAGATAGTTTTTTATTTGCGTGAGATTGAGCTAAAATGTCTAAGATTGGATAGGACATATGTGAAAGTTGTTCTGATAAAACGCACCACGTAGCAAAGCCTCTCTCTTTTGTGAGGAAGAAAAGGATTAAGTCTAATGCACTTTGATTCTTTTCTTTTCGGATTTATTTGGATTAAGAAACTGCGGAATTAGTGAAGTGAACGAGTGGTGCAGAAGGTGGGCTTTATCTGTAGTAGTGAAAGAAGAAAAAAGTTTTCTTGTTAGTTTCACACTGTGCGAGCACCAAATCAAATCTGTTAAAGTGAAGAAACGAAGTGAAAGCCTCACACGTAGTGGACGAGTTGGTAGCACCAGCACAAAGCTAGAAAGAAGAAATCGTTTTTTGCAGCTTTATGCAATAACACGTAAAGGAGAAATAGAGTGACCAAACTGTGACGCAATTTTGCGTCCTATGAACTAAATTGTCGTATTCGAAGCATTTATTTAAAAATCGGTGGAAATAGTAAGCCTAAGGTTATCAATTTTATTGAGTAAAGTTGGGAGAAAGAAAGAAGATACCAAAGAAAAGACAGCGAAGACTTGCTTGTTTGACAGTTCTTGTCAAAAGTTTGTTACGCTCCCATTTTGCCATTATCAAGGTGAAGACAAACAACTTTGGTATTTACTTTATCATACTTTCACAGAATAGGTAGTACCGAGCATGGATGCTATATAGTTGAAAGGTATCTTGAGATTAGGGGCAGATGAGTGGGTATTAAGTTAAAATGGTGGTCATAAATTGTGAAAGTTTGACGTTACCCCGTATCGTATCCTACGTCGTATTTCTATATCACAGCCCAATTTTTGTTTGGAATTGTGCTTTTTTACTTTCTTCCTCTAACATTTATAACAATAGCGTGGTGAAATATTGTGGAAGGAAAGAAAGAAAGAACAATCGGTTTTTGGTTTAATTATTGCCGAACTTTCGACCTTCATCGTAATAGCAGCAAGCAAGGATGTATGTACTGCGTTGCAGATGTACGTACCTATTCCCGATAGCGAGAGGAAACCGAACAGAAGAGGAGAAAGTGGAGAAATAAGTTCATCAAGTGAAAGTCCATTCAGCAGAACAAATGAAGTTTTTATCCTCTCCTTCTCTCTCTTCTGTCTCTCCTGTTTGTCCAATTTATCATCGTTTGCTCATGAAGCGAACCAAATCTAATCAAATCATGTGTATTGTGCTGTCTGACATATTTCCTTCATTTCATGCTATAACTTTGTTGTGCCGTGCCATGAAATATGACGAGATGAGAAGACAGATGAATCCTTCGATCTTTGGTGGGTAAAAAGAGAGACACGAGGCTCTCATTGTAGACGCCCACGTTCAGAGATACTCGTTGGCTGAAAGCAATGAAGAGGAAGCCTTATGAAATTCTTCTGGTTAATTTTAATAGACAAAGGAAACATGAGTTCCATGATGTATGTGGATTTGGATACAGTTCTTTGTGGAAGGATTCCTTTTGCTGGTTGTTGCGTGTGTGTTGTTGTGTTGATGAGGATGTAGTCCATAAACATGAGAAATAATGAAATTAAAAGTTGCGGTTTGGTTTGAGGACGGAGGTCGGAGCGTGTGGTGGTACTGTATAGGCGTCTTCCTTTGAAGACACAATTGGGGGGGGAGAAGGGAATGATGACAAAAGTGTGAACAATGGACTGTAAAATATTTCCCCAGACCCATCACTTACATCCTCCATCCGAAATGTAAACCATACGTCTTGATTTCCAAGCATGCACATCACAAAACAAAAGTAAAAGCCATAACGTTGAACGTTATATTTATACTTTATTCTTATAAAGTCAAACAAACGGAGAGAAGGAAAGTAAACTGAGAGGGGTTCTCTTCAGAGATGCATTTTATTTTATTTCATTGGAACAGTAGTCGTGGTGGATATTGCATCACAGTGTGAAAGAAAGTCCCTGGATTTCCCCCTAAGTGGAGGAAGGAAGAGAGAGAAGAAAGAAGAAAAGAATGGATGGATGGGATGCTCCTGCTATTGTGTTATGTTATGCCATGTTGTGTCCGTGAGTTGCTCCATTCTGTCCATTGGGATGAGTCGGACATTACTTGGACGTTGAACATAAATACTTTTACTTTTGGAATAAAAGCATGCTTCTTTTTCGTGACTTTCACTTTTTGTACATTTTGTACGTGACGTGTAAGACATCCAGTAAAGTCAAAGGTCTCGTAACAAGAAATAGAGTCGTTTGTGTCCAAATATTATTATGATTATGAAGATGACTTACTTACGAGACTCCTACTCGAGAAAGGGTTACTACAAAGCAGAGTGTTGTACATTTTTTGGGTCGTTTCTTTCTCTACTCCAAAAATAGTAGACATGGCGTGCAAAGTGTAGCAAAGCTACAAATGTTATTGAAAAAATGTCAAATTATTCATGTGGAATGTTTCTTGTGTGTGATTTCAGCAATATCATCAAAGGAGGAGGAGGACGTAGGGAATAAATTTAGATGTAATGGCTACTCGGATGAATTTTTGGACCGAATTGAACCCAACGGAAACATTTTGCGAGCTAAACAACATTGCAGTACGTCCGACGCACGTATTGGTGAGTTTTTATTATTATATTTGCATATACTACGAGACCCCTTTCTCCTCTCTAGCTATGCTGCAGACCCTGATATCATTACGCCTGATAAAATTTCAATTTGCATTCCTCTCTCCGCCTCGTTCACTTCACTTACACTTTGGATAAATGGGTATTGCAGGCAGTTTATGTTGACCATTTCGTACAACACTACAACAAAGTCGGGTCTCAATTTACTACAGTATATAGTCGGCGTACCCTTTTGCTTTCTCCAGAATAAACTAACTCATTGAGTTTGGTGCTGTAATAATAATGTCTGTTTATGAATACTTCCTTCTTTCCGCAATCTTTTCTTTATTACGTTCATATCGTTTCTTGTGCACTTTCTTTTTCTGACGGATATTTCGATGCGTATACTTTTACACGTCCATCCGTTCTAATCATTAATAAATTACTTACGCACACCCAGAGTATCTACAAGAAAACCTTAGGTTGCCAAAAAACTTTCACTTCCTCAATTTTAAAGGAAGGAAAAGATAATGAAAAATTAAGACAAGCAAAGTACACTGTGTGGGAGAGTCAAATCCGATCGTTTTGCATGCTAAAATGTAGTCAAAAGATGAAGTTAAGAAGAAAAGAAATGAAAGGATTAAATAGAGACAGAACGAGTTAAAGTGAAACATTTATTTAAGTCTGCCTGTGCGTAATTTCTGCTGTATTTGAATTGAAAGCGGAAGTTGGGAGTGAGAGAAACAAACGTAAAGGAGCAAATCCACTGAATAAATCATCTCATTGTTCAGCTCAAGTTGAGTGAAACCCTCAATTCTTGATCTACTAAGCAAACCATGAGAAAGTTAAAGATAAAGAATTGCTTTTATTTCATTTCAGACTTTGAATTACTTTCTCAAAGAGTTTTTGGAATGAAATGGAAATAAGCTCTCTTCACTCACTCTTGTAAAATGAAGCGACTTAAGTTGTAGAAGAGAGAATGTTGAAATAATGAGACGCTCAAAGCAAGCAAAAACTTTTTAAAAGCTTCCGTCTTTCTTTCTTTGCTTTTTGAAAAGTTTTTTTGAGTTTTTGGGCTCTTGCCGAGAAGAGTGTTTACTGTAATACGTGGACGGATGTTGAAGGAAGAGAGGATGTCGATTTGTCAAGAGTGGCAGAGTCGGCTTTACATTTCATTTCATTATTGCTTGTGTTGACTTTATTTTGATTCTCGGAAAGAAAGGAAGAGTAAGACTAATTGCCTGCTTGTCCGAAAGACAATAAGACTGTAATGCCAGATGTGAAGTGGGTGGTTAATGTAAGTAGATCCCTCTCTACGGCGTCATTCTTATAAATACTGCATTTTATCCTAAAGTCACTCCTTTCAAAAGGGTGCCGCTGGTGAAAGAGACAAGTGCTTTGAAATGTTTCTTGTTTTTAATGGAGAAAATTGTGTGTTCAACGGATGAGTCACTTTCACCTGAATTATAAAGAGAGGCTAGCGCAATGCGTTGGTACCGGCAATTTTTGTTTCATTCACTTCTTTTTCTTTCCCTCCGCTTTATTTTTCACACTTTGAGGCTTGACTTTTGACTTTCTCGTTTTTTACCACCTCTTCATGAATAATAGAAAAGGTGACTGCACGAAGTGCAATGGGAAATACACACCCGAGATCCTTTTTTCATTCATTCTTTCTTGTCAGGCCCTTTGTTAGTGTCATGGAAGAGGGCGGTATAAAGGTAAAGGTAGGAGGACGGTTTTTGTGCAGAGAAAACGATGGGTGCATACATTACCATCATTTTCATGGTTTACTTATTCATTCATACCGCTTTCACTCCACTTTCCCTTTTGTACAGGTATCATTATTTTCCATCTTGGAAATATAAGGACGGCAACTTAACTTTTGGTAAACTTTACTTTCTCTACGAATATAGATGAAATATTGTAACCCGTCAGATATAGAAGTGACAGATTGCCTTGAGTTTTACTCTTTGAGTCTTAGCTGAGAGAGTTGAAAGCATTGAGTGCTCTTAAATCTTTCATTTGGCGATTATGTTAACCAAATTCATTTCCAAGTGGAGGTGAAAGTAATGTCAAAGTTCAGGTTGTTTACTTTTCATCTGGGTTGAAATCTTCCCAGTGGAATTTACTCTATATGGCGAAGCCAGCAGTGGTAAATTGGAATCTTGTAATTACTTCTGAAACTTGTAAACACAAGAAATATTGAGGACATCCCATCTCGCATCGTAGTTATCCAGGATGAAGTCAGGAATGTGGCTTTTGGTAAAATCCACTTAGGGAAAGTACTGTAATTTCCGGAGTCCTTCTCGCACTCACTGTCAAACCCTGTTCTAAGTATGCAATCCAAAGGAGATGCGACAACTTCCTTGGTCTTGTGGTTATTCTATTTGTCATAGGGTAGACAAAGATGATTTGTGCCTACCTTGCACAGCGACGTAATGGCATTCTTCTATTTTCCAGACTAAAAAGGTATTCTCAAGTGTCCAATTTTCTCTTACAGCTTTCCAACGTAATATTTGCCATACATTATCCACTCATTCCCTTGTGTAGTTTTATTAAAATCGCTTCCGCACGGCTCTTATGTATGTTCTTTGCTAAGAAAACTTGCAATTTCAAACGGCATTAAATTAGATTCTCTGTCATTGTGGAATTTTCCAAGATTGCGCACGAATGAAGACGTCGACATCCAGATAACATTTTTATCTAGATATTGCAACCTGGATGAAAATCATTCTGCTTGAATGAAAGTTTTCTTGTGCAAAAGTTATAAAGAGTTGTGAATCACTGTCACTATGTCTCGCCTCTTCGTGCTGGTGAAGGTATACCGAGGAACTTATAAGGTCGAAGGATGATACTCCTTACTTGCTTTCCTGTGGGTCGAAATCGGTCTGTGGGAGAGATAACATTAACATAAAAATCATAAGATGGGGAGTGAGTTTCATAAGTAGACACGGACTCAGTCAGTATGAGCAGCTGGCTTGGCTTTCACTAACTTGGATTGGAAAGAAAGGGTCTAAGTCTATGACATGAATCGCTGATCGATTTCTCCCTTATGCGCTATTCTATTCTATTCTACGGTCCAACTGCCTGCCTGCCCGCACATAGAGGAAAAGTTCTAAAATAAAACTGCCACTTTCTCCTTTCAAGAAAGTGGACACAATCACTCGCATTAGCTTTTTGGCTTTCCGTCTTCTTCTTCTTCTTTTCATGGTTTTCGTGTTCTTTATTGTTTGTCCAGCGGAGGAAGAAAGAAAGGAGACAAAAGTGAGGCGCTTTATTGCGTCTCCTTTTAATTCAACTCCGACCACACCGCACACAATATATACTTGATGCGGTGGAATTTTGCTACTATGCGTCCTTTGATGTGGTCATAACGTTTGACTCAGATGGGCCCTATGAGAAAAGCAAAGTCTACTATGTGTGTATAGGAACAGCACAAACAAAATATAAGTCTTTGCTCTTTTCATTTAGTTCTGTTTGTCCCTTCAGGACCGACAGAGTCAGAGTTATTTCTTGCTTTGATAGACAAATAAATAAAAATGTGGATGGACGTAAAGGAAAGAGAAAAGTTTTGCTTTCGCCAAAGGAAAAGTAAAAGGCGCCTGGTCTTCATAAGTAGCTTCTAAATGTTTGATGTCCGACTTTTATGTATCGTTTGGAAGGAAAGAGAAAGGAGATGAAGTTGGGTCGAACCGTGATATGACAACATCAGTCACACCACCCGTGTTACGTCAAGTCCACTTCGAAATCCCTTATCCGAAAGTCAAGAAGTTGTGCTGAAGCATTCTAGCAGAAGGCAGCAGCTTTCGCTCCAACTCCTCTTTCTCTCTGTAGTTTGTTTTGTTTAAAAGGAAAACTTTCTCCTTGGCCTTACCTGACAGCCAACATTTATTTATTAGAAAAATCGCCCTTCATGTGCGGTGCATGTGCAGTTAACTATTTAGTTTATACATTGTTTATGAAGCACCAGTGCATTGTTTCATTGCGTGAAATGGATTAGATAGATGCAGTTGATTGCATTTCTTTGCGTGAGAGAAAGCTGTTAGTCCTCATGTGGAATTTACTTTCAATGTTAAATAACTAACGCGGAAGTGGAATGCAATTGAGGTCGGGCTTATTTGTGATTGTCCAGTCCAATCTAGCTGAAATATTCAAGCCCGTCTCGTGTCTGCAGTTTAATTTCATTTTAAACGATTTGGGAAAAGACGTTGTGGGTTTGACTTGGGTTGGGTCCAACTGGTCTAAACGAACATGAAATTGAAATGAAGCTCGAGATCTCTCACATTTCATTGTCAGTGTCAGTCAGGCCGTTCCTCCTCTCCTCTCGAAAGTCTTTTCCTGTTGGTTTCTTCATTTCATGCCATTTGCCGCTCATGGACAAAATGCAGTGGGTTGCAATAGTCTAGGAACAGACGGAGAAAGCTGTAGTGAAAGTGAAACAAGCAAAGCATTAAAGAAAACAAAGAGCAATGTGTACGCGTGTACCATTTTTCTTTGGATGGTAGACATGCATCTTCCTTTACCCTTGAGGACAACCAAACCAACCCTTTTTTCTCTCCTGCCTAAAAGTCATTTCCTTCCCAGTCATTTAATAACTTATAACACTCGCACTTCCTCCTTGCATTTTCCAACACTTTTCATTTCTTATTTCCCCTTTTTGAGTTGGTGCGTATGGAGGAAGGAAAGAATGGAGGAGTCCCTGTAAAAATGAGACAGTTTAATTCTTGACTGACTAAAGTAAGTTGACTTTGACTGATCCACCCTCGTTTTTTGCGTGGGGAAGCAAAGCAGATGAAGTTTGATCTGCTGCAATAGGTATTTACAGAACAATTCTTGAGACATAAATATATGAAACATTTTGGATGTTCCTTCTCTTGGATCGTGGCCCCTCACCAAATAAAGTGCTTCCGGTTATCTCAACTTGTTCTTAATGGGCTCGGGTCCTCTTTCCCCCCTTTTCGCCTTTCTTTCTAATATAATACTTACCTCATAAATATATGGATACTCACATACAAATAGTTGTTTACCCCAGCAGTGGTACAATGCTATATATTTCCAAGAAAGAAGATAAGGGAGGCACAATGCTGCTGTCTTTCCCCACAACACAGTAAGGGGATGTAAGAATAGAAAATGAAATGAAATATGTTGTTTGAGTTAGCGACATAGTTGAGTCACAGAAAAAGATGCATTTTCCCCAAATATATTTCTGAGTGCACTCTGGTTATTTACAGAAAACTGATGATACAGGCGAGGAGAAATAGGGGTTTAGAGAAAGTATGCTAAATATTTTAGTTGACGGAGTGAAACGTTGTGGTGTTAATTGGGAAAAGTAATTCATGTCTATCCAGTTTGAAAAGTGTTGAGCAGACCTTGTCGGAAAACTGGAAATCTGGAGCTTTCTTGCTCGAAATCAATGGAAAACAATTGCACCACTCAGATACGGATTTTACAGTCAGAAATAGACTTGCTTTGCTTGCCTGCCACGTTTCATCCTCTTCCTTTTCTACCAGGGGAAAATACTTTTAACCTCAGGCGCAGGCATTTGGTGTTGATGAGTTGTGGTTATTATCATGAAAATGTCTCTTCAGAGTTTGAGGTTTACTCAGGCTCACTTCCGTTAGAACTGCACTTCCAATCCCAAATCTGTATCCAATTTGGTCGCAATTTGCTTCTTGATTGTTGATCACAAGAAAGATAAGACAGGGGGAAGCGATCAGAAGATTTGAGCGTTGAGGACGCAGCCTCAACCATCCAGTCAGCCTTCCTAACGTCTTGGTCTTGTGCTATTTGACTTTTAGATGAAATCAGAGTTTGACTTGACTCTGATTTCACACAATTCTTACACAGTTTGAAAGCTACGTATTTCAATTCAATTGAAGAATCGCTGCTACTTTAAGTGCTGCTTTGTTGCCATTGAATGAATGAATACTCTCCTTGATTCCTTTCATTTATCCATCCCTCTTGAGAGGAATTAATAATGAGGGCCTATTCTTTTCAGTTGAGTCAAATCAATGGAACCATTTAAATCATTCGTCGCGTTAAATTGAATAGAAGAGAATATTTTAATGACCCCTTGACTTGATAATAAAAGCGTGGCGTTGAATCTGACGCTTTTAGAGTTTTTTCTAAAGGAGAAAGAGATGAATAAATTATCCTGCTTTTAGAAAGGCAGGGAACTTTCTATTTAAACACTCGCTAATCGTCATTGTTTTGGAAAGTTTCTCGAGTTTAAAAATTAAAGTTTGTTATACCAATGATGATAGAAAGAAAATTTGGAGCTACTGGATTGTTATGTTTAGCATCGTGTGTTGAAATTGGATTAATGACGTGATAGTTTATTGGACGAATGAAATTGCAACTGACTTGGAGTGTTATACGCTTAAACTACATCCAACGCAAACTTGTTTTGTGCTGGGATCTTTCGTTTTTGATTATTTGGGAAAACGTTATTTTGGATTTAACGGTGGTAATGGTGTACAACGAAACTGAATTGAAGGTTGGACTCATGTTTCCTCATTAAAATTTCCATTTATCTCTTCTCCCACGTAAATCCTCTCTGACAGGTCTTTGACGTGCTCAGGATTTCATCTCATCTCTCCCATTTGCCCGTAAATTGATAAAACACGAAATCCCCCGGCTTCCTTCTCCCTCTCTTTCTCCAAACTCTGTTTCCACTTTGCCATTTTGATTCTCATAATAATCAATTTCATCCTGCTGCTAGATACATGATGCGATGCATCCTTTCCTATTCCATTCATCATTCGTTATGTTGTGTCTCCTGTGTGTGTGTGCACTTCTAATTAATTACGCATTTCTCCTCAGGGCAATTGGAACGGATTGAATGATTTTCACTGTTTAATCATATATCCGGTTAACTATAACGGTATCAGTGTCAGTTGGACCGAAACAATGGAAGGAAGGAGATTATTTATTTACTGCAACAGACAGACTGTTGAACACGTGCCCATGATATGCAGGCTATGAATCATTTCATATGGGTTGTGTATAAGCGACATGACTTGTTAGCTCCTCGGTAAAACAAGGATCTTTTGACAGGAACAAACTGTTTAATTTTTCACTCAAAGAGTAATCAGTGTCGGTGAACCGTACACGCAATAATGAAGTGAAAATGTGAAAATGTTATGCTGTTGATTTTCCTAGAACATACCTACGGTCTGTTCATCCAGTTTATGCTGGAAAAAGGAAAGCAATTTGTTTTTACCTTTACTCCATGCTGTGATCTGTGTTCTCATATTTGTTTGTTCTAGATGAAAGACATTGCAAAATGGCTTCTGGTGTTCCTTCTGAACTGATTTCATTTATTAATGTTTTCCATGCAGTCCAAACAAAGTTTATTTTAGCATAGATAAGCATGGAGAAAGTACAGGTGATGGGCGAAGGGAAACTTCAATTTCAAGGTTTCAGGAAGTCAACCGGACGGAATGAATGAATGATCTTTACTTACTGGGGTGCAGGTCTGCTTGACTGTTGAATTGGAATCGTCAGATGAATATGGATGAGCTACTTTACGACGGCACCTGGCCTCAAATTCGGCAATTTCCATGTTAATGTTCCAGAAGAGAGGTTCATTCATATTATTGGGGTTTTGAGAGATATGTGTGAGATGCGTTCGCGTCATAAGATGCAATAAGAAAAACTTTCCGACGTGACGAGGACTATGTTCTATTTATGTCATGTACATCTTCTTTTTCTTCCTGTGCCAAAAGAAACACATTTGTGTCAAATGGGCAACTAAAATGTTCCCAGCCACCCCTCCATGACTTTTTCCATATTTCCTTCGTGTGGAAAGGCTCCTCTTACTCGTGTGTTTGTTCATATGTGAAATGAAGACGTGTATAATGTGGGGTCGTTATGCACTCTTCCAATGCATTTTACGACTTTTATTACAAATGCGGGTGAGACAGTGGAGTGATAATGTAATAGAAATGGAGGAAAAGAAGAGGGGGTGGTTGATGACACTGCATTTTATGCCTACGAAAGCTGTCACTTCAGCAGTCAAAGTTCGTATATTTCCCCTCGTTAAGATATTTCCATTTCATGTATTCATGAATAGTACCGGATGTGGATGAGGAATTTAATTCAACTGACAATAAGCTTCCTCTTAAGATGTTTGCTCAGATTCGTTACTTTAAGAAAGTGGTTCAGAGAAAAAGAGCTATTTTTGGGACGTCTTCTCTGTGTTTAACACAAAATGTTTAAGTGCCATAGAGGAATGACGTGTGGAGAACTTTCTACGCACGCATTTTGTTGGCAATGTAACTTTGAACTAGGGAAAGGATTCAAAAGGCCAAGGTTATTTGGATTGAAGCGCAACCTAAATCTAAAGCACATGGCTCAAGCGTTGAGACTTTTAGATTCGTAATTTAGTAAAATGCTCTGCATTTGTGATCAGGATAAAAGAAACGGTAATGATGATTATATTGTTTAAAAAAGTAGGTAGACTCTGCTACAGGTGAAAGTTCAAGACCACTTACTACTGAATACCATTCTATTCAGCGAATGAGCATAGGCAACAAGTTCTATTATTTGGTCCTTTTCTTTTATGTTTGAAGTGTTTTAAGCATTTTTATGTTGCTCTTTAATCTAAAGCTCTTGACTCGTCTTTGCAACTCGAGAAGAAAGACGAGTGTCTTTCTTTCTTTTGCTTTCACCCGTTGCTCAGGTCTGTGAGAGGGTGGTGGAAGGATAGGAGAATGATGACGACACTAGAAGGAGAAAGTACTTTGTAAGTAAATAGGCAGTTAAGGAGAAAGAGGGGATCTTTTTTTGTTGTCGATGTGAGTTGTTAATGTTGATGTTGATGATATCTTTAATTTAACCTTTCTTGTTACAGATTGGCATCAAACAAATGGGTGCAGTAACGAGTCCTCTTTGGTCTCTCGACAACTTTCCGTCTCCAGTGATTCCAAGTTGCTAGATGAAGGTGGGGGAGGAGGAGGAGGAGGAGGGACTGCTGGTGGGGAGGAAGAGCCGCAGGTGATTCTCCGCCATCAACAAGGCCGACGTCCGCCTAGACCAAAGTCTGAAGTCTTCCTGTCCAAGGACCAAAGAAGGTCTAAAAGATACTCAGCCTTCGGGGTAAGTCGAGATAACTCCATTAGTCGCTTTATTTACAAACATAATGCCCTGCTTTATCATGGAAAATTTTATCTTAAACGACATGACGTGAACTCAAGGTTCATAACTCAAAAACCTGCAAAAATTTGGATGTTTAGTTAAAAGCTAGGGAGAAAACCGTTGTTGACTTGCCTTTTCCAACGGGTCTGGTAATTGCATAAGTAGTCAAGATGGAAGGCAAGACTGATGAGGTCATTTGTTACTGAGCTGGCAAAAAAATAAGAATCACATTGCGTACCATGCATAGAATAGAGCTCTGGTCTGGAGTCTGACGGTTTGTTTGCCCAAGACGTCGGCATATTTCTCGCCAGAGTTGCCACTGACAGCCCCATCGATCTCTCGTCTGTACGCTGCCTATTACTGAACGGAGAAGGGTCACATCTTATGACGAGGAGTGTGCAGTACGTGTAAAGGGGAAAGCAACTACCTACCTAAGTATTATTATTATTTCGATACACCGACGACGGTTAATGAAGCCCTGGTGGGAGTCAATTAGCCGTGAAGCGAGTCATAAACCCACCACCACTAAAGAAATATTGAGTGAGGAGAAAGTCAGCTACTTTCTTCCGCTTTCTCTTATCCTTGCTTACCTTTCCCCATGTACCTGCCACATGCACAAACTTGTTGTGGTTCTTTTCTTGCGGAGAAAGTGGAGGGAAGAAAGGACATAATAGTGAGAGAAAAAGGGAGCGGAAGACGTCCAATTAGTTTGTTACTCTCTCCACTGTGAAAGATGGAACTAATTATATGGTTTATCTCAACTTATTACTTCATTATTGTTTGTTGTGGAAAGGTAATTAATTACACACTCTCTCTTCCGTCATGCCTGCCTTCACTTTCATGTGTGTTCGTTAGTAGGGCCATTTGCAATGTCCACCACCGTAACTACCAAAGCCAACCAAGGACCACGCCCACTTACTTTGTTTTGTGATGAAGGAAGTTCATTTTGTGGGCACATGTTTAAAAGAATAATGATGCATATTGTTCTACCTCTACCATCCCGCAAATAATAATGGAGAAAGTAGTGAAAGCACATTTTCTTTTATCCCTTTTGGACTTTTAATGGAGCACAAGAGTATTAGAGTGTGTGGATAAGGGAATCATGTAAAAGTGTGTTGCGGATTTAGAAAGAGAACAAATGGGGACACAGACCGTTGCTCACATGTGTTGCAAATGTGATTCTCATTCAACCTTTCGCCTTTTCAACCAAGAAATTAGGATTCCGTAGTGCTTGAGGGTGAGGAAAGTGATGTTCACGTCATCCTTTTATGTTCCTTTTTGTTGGTTTACTATATGGCCTTTGGTTGGTACGGTACTTCCTCATAATAATTTCCTGGCCACAATAAGCTGATGTTTGTGGTTGGTTTATTCAACTTCCTGGTTATTAACGCCTGGCTTTCTCTGAGCCTTTTTTGCTTCTCTTCATTCCCTTCGTCTTAATCATTGTTAAAGGCCAGAGGTGATGAGGAAATTCAAGCACAATATGATGGAAAGTAATATATGGATGGTAATGATAAGGATGGGTGAGTGATGTGATGGTAAGGTGAAAAGTAAAGTGTGAAGCCATTTGAAGCGCTCATCATCATATTATCTTAAAATTGCTGGTGAGATGAGATTTTAGCAGGAAGAAAGGTACCTTGCTTTCTCCTCCTTTCTTCTAGGAACTCGTGAGGCCATGGTGAAAGCACCACATAGATGTAGGGGAAGGTGACCAATTTTTGAGTAGTTGTGATGTGAGTGGGCAAGTCCCAAGATTTTGTCCTCTCTCGCCTGCCTGCTCTGCTAATCTCATTAAACTTTATCATTATCAGCGTAGCGTATCTCATTGTATCTTGCGCCTCCGCAGAGGGCTTCATGATTTTGGTGGTGGTGTCTCAGAATTGAGTGACGTAATTTGATTAGATGGAGCTGAGCGCTTAAAAGTGTTACGATGTTGACAACACCATTCGGCTCATCCATATAAATAAACGGTTATGGATTGATGACAGGCGAAGTGAGGAGGCTACGTGTGTACTTATGTGGGCTTTCCCCTACACTGCCATCACCACAGTCAGTCTGTCAGTCTGTATCGTAATTCTGCGTTCTTTTAAGCAGTACACTTTCTCCACTCCTCTAGTCCTCTTCTTGTAGTGTAAAGTAGGTTTAGTTAGTGTAGCCGTACGTTACTGGTGGTGGGTTCTTCTTTATCTTGGCATCATTGTTAGATGGTTTGGTTGGTTGGATATTGGGGAAGTAGAAAGACACTTTTATCCATCTCCGATTTCTTTGATTCATTCCCATCCATCCATCTATCTATCTCTTCACTCATTCATCTTTCTTTCTTTCCTTTCTGTTTGGTCACTAAAGAGGAAGGAAATCGAAGAGCCGGTCACTTTTGAAAAAGACTCATCTATCAATTCATTCTCTCGATTTCGTAATTCTGTCGCGTTTCCCAATATTCTTTTTCTTCTTCCGCCGCAGGTTTCATGTTTCATGTCCATCTATCTACCAGGTTTTTTCCCTTAGTGCTTTGTCGTATACAATTTCAGTATTAAAGTAAGTAGCATCACATTTATTGCCTTTCTCTTTATTACGGACGGACCCCTCCGGTCACTCCTTCTTTGCCACTACTGCTGCTCGTGTTGCTCCCAAGAAAAAAGACATTAAGCCATTAAACTGCGCAGTCTTTTTTGTTATGATGGTGTCGTGGACGAACGTCGAAAGCAACATAGGTAGTTCATCTTTTCCTCAAGCAAGAGTGTATGGCTTTTTGCATAATGCTCCTAATGCGTCCCTCATTCTGCATGCGCAAATCTTATTGAGGGATTTTCCCACTTAGACCTGAAATACCACCACCAGTAGAAAAGAAGGCTTAGAAAGTTGACAGTATGGGAAACTGAAAATCCCAGGAATTTATTTGCTGTCAGGTTGAACCCCATTTTTTAGTTGGATTGTCGGGATCGAGCTTTATATGAGATTTGACTTCTGTCACATTGTAACAAGGCCTCCTAATGACATGTTGGAATAATGTAAGTAGGACATGAGGAGAGGATGAGATGAGAGGAAATGAAGTTGCTTTATTTAAACAAGTCGTTTACTTTCTTCCCAGTTTTGTTTGCATATCGGTATTGGCAGGTATAATAATGAGTACACTTGTGTGTGCATGACGTCTGTTACTTTAGCCGGAGGAGGGAATCAAATTCACTCCGCGATTCTCTCGTTATTTCGTTCAGCATTCTAATTAACCAAATCTGTTCGGCGTGCTGAGTTAAATTGTTAAGATGGATATCGTATTCCTCAGAGATTTGAGGAAAGTTTTAGTATTGACATCAAGAAGGAGAAAGTTCTCCTACCTGAAAACGGAGATCAATGTACGAAGACGACGCCATTCGTTAATCTGTGATAAGATTATCCATTGGGTTAGAATGAGGCTTAGCTTGGCAATTTCAAACCGAGGGGAAATTCGAACCTCTGTTTTTATTGTCTTATCTTCTTCTTCTGGTGAGGAAGGGGCTTGCGAAACTTTATGCCATAGCTTTCACTTTTACTATTATTGTTGGAGACAAGTTTTAGTGGTTTTTATGAATATTCACAATGTGTTCTCGGGGTTTTGTTTCTGCTTGGAGCTAAAGTCATACCATTACACCCTTATTTATGTCCCTTGGATGTCTCCAAAACTGCTTCGTTTATATCTCACCCGCAGAATAAGAACAAGGAAACACGAGGTTGAGTGTGTACCTGATATTTCATCAATTCACATTTAGAAAGCCTTTGAGCAGTAAATAACGTGCAATTTGTATTACGTTTTAAAGATCCTATTTTCCAGGGAACATCCACACATTCCCATCTGAAGGAAAACTCTACATGTGTATTCTTTGACTGTGTGTTTATACAATCCCTTTCTCTCCTTTATTTACCTGGAGGAAAATTGAGACTTTGTTTTGAGAGTGAAAGAAGACGCAAGTTGGATAAGGAATAATACAAAATCAACTCATCGATCTGCCTGCCTGCCTCACTCGCTATGTCTATGTGTGCGAACAGAAAGGAGTCGGCAAACTTGAAAGAATTGATGTCGATTGGTTTCTTCTTGGATAAGGAGAAGAGAAAGGAGACTTCACAAAATATGCCCCATTTATTTCAAAGTCTTCCCAAGTTACATACAAAGTTAGTTGGATTGGGTAGACAATGCATTTGCCCAGAAGAGAGTTCTCGCAGAGTTAGAATCCAATTTTGCTCGACTTTTTCGTCTGGAGAAAGTGGTTACAAAATTGAGGTAGGAATTGAGATCCAATCCAATTCCATTTCATTTCCTTCGCATTTTCCATTGTGTGGAGCCCTTTTATCTATTCATTCTCGTGTAGATACCTATATTCATTATTATTATCTTCCTAAATTCTAGATTTCAACGACTTTTGGATGGGAAGAAGAAAGTAATAAGTTGAAACTGTTAAGCGATTGATTTATTGCGGGTTTTGTATTTACCCAGCAAATAAGTAAAGTAATGGAACGCATCTGTTTGGTTAATTGCCTATATTAATAGGTGTAAGTGGCAACTTTAGGTAGGCTATTGTGATGCCTGCGAGGGTACAAAGGAACAAGGAGGAAGGCTGTTTGCAGGAGAGAAGTTTTGGGGAAAGTGATTTTTCGTGTAGGAAGCACTCCAGGCTTCGATAGTCATTATTTAGGCACTTTCACTGCTCCACACTTGAGTCAGTGATTGAACTTACTTGAATGTTGGCTTTCACCACACACTCCTCCATTGCAGTTTCTTGCAGTTTGTGTGGAGTAAAGGTCGCTATATTCAAGTGTTTATCCAAACC